>JAODUG010005240.1:0-10114 GCA_027564795.1 Aphredoderus sayanus
ATTACGCAATTCAGTCAGATACAATACTAGATCTAGCTAGTTTCAGGGCAGTTATTAATTAATTACTTATTTCCAGATGTTTAGGAATCCGATAAAATGCTGCCCTTTAACTTTTCCGCAAGTGTTTTGGCATCCCGGAGCACAACAGCTATCTACCATGACATATTAATGTCCATGCAAAACAGCCGCTTCACTGCCAAAATGGCGGTGTTTAGATTTGACTTATGCATGCCAGGATTGCGTGACATCTACTGTGTGACGGACAGAGTAGGCTAGGCTATATGCAATTTTTATTGACCCAACTGTATTTGTCCCAGTAGCCCTATCCAGCCTGTACCACAGTGATCTCGCAAGCTTCAATTTAATTTCGACATGAGAATCAGTCTGGAAAGGCTAGGGATCATTGAGACTGTAGTCCTGTAGTCAGTGTCGTCGTTATAGCTACGGGCATGGTTTCGGTGTGACGACAGAGAAAGCGACATGGAAACTTGAAAATAACAATGGCGGATCCTAAAAAGCTTAAAGTAGATGATGCTATATTGTCAGTTTTATCTCAACTGAAGACTATATCTTCATTGAAAATAGAACAAACAGCATTGAAGGTTTTTTTTGACAGAAAAGAGGTTTTCGCTCTACTCCCAACTGGTTGTGGCAAAAGTTTTATTTCCTACGACGTCATATTGGTTGGAGTGGTTGAAGTTACGGTGACAAATAAATAGTTTATCCAATCAACTGACAAGATGTTTATGAAAGAAACCGCCCTAAACAAACAGTTCCTATGGACGACTCCCCAGATGGACTTGTGAACAACAATCCATCTGGCATGAGGGATAAAATTCTGAAATTAAAGTCAGATTTCTTTTTTATGACTATGAACTTGGAAATTTAACTATTAAACTCGGAACTATTAAACTCGGAAATTTGTGAGACACAAAGACGTCACTTCGAAGGTGCCCGCGCTATGACAGACTTGCAAGCCACTGTCACGTCAGACTAACTACATTTATTTTGTCCCTTATAATCTGTGAGTGTCTGCTCTTAGTTAGGCAGCTACTTTTCACAGAACATGGAGCCTACTGTAAGTAATTCAACAATTACCAACCGTGTTACTGGTTATACGAGATTTGCGACCTGTTAGCTGAACAGCTGGCTATCAAACAGTAGTGCTCGAGTCTAGATTGAGTGTTATAGTTTGGTTACTGTACAGTATAGTTAGGCTACTGTATGTGCTAAGTACTAACAGTAACAATACTAGTACATGGTTTGCTTCAGAGTGTAATGCTTTCCCTCTGCCGCACCGTGTGTGCCGTTTTGGACACACAATCACAGCACACGCACACCTGAGGGTAATTGAACATTGATGAAACCTGGGGCTTTTGTGGACTATTTAGGGCTGGGATTGTCTGGGGATTGGTTGTGGGTTTTTGTTTGCTTGCTTTGGTTCATTTTTGATGTATTAAAACCGCAACAGTTCACAGGTTTGCTTTGTATGCTTTTCTTTTGTTTCATTAAACCTTTTTCCGTTACGTTCCGTATGTTGAGTTTATTCCTTTATTTTAGCTGCACTCCCCATCTGACCCGTGACACAGAGTACAGTAGACTACAGATGCGAGACGCAGATTATGATCTTAATATGCCTTTTCTTACTACCACACAATTTCAAGTGTATTATCCTTATGTAAAAAGCTCAGATGGAGTTTAGCTTCGATGAAACAAGGTTTTACAGTACTGTACTGTTAACATGTTGTGTTTTTCACTTTACAGGTAAATCATTCTAAACTTTGAACACCGGCTGTCGAAACCTATCTGTGCTGCCCTCATATACATTTATTTTAACCCTCTTGCTGCCCTATTGGTCAGAATGACACAGTGCACTTGCCAGTAGCGGGTGACAACCACAACACGAACATATGACATTCTGTGGTTGACTCCCTCTGCTGAAATGCCTTAGGACAGCGGGAGGGTTAAAGATGATGCCTTGGTCAGTTGTTTATTATTGTTAATTAATAAATATCTGAAAGAAAGCTGTTGTCTTCATGGTTATGTATTATGTATGCATTCATCTTACATCACTGTGTAAGATTTAGCAGAAACAAAACTTTCAAAGAGTTCAGGTATTTAAGTAGAGGCGTGTAGTTCAGCCCTGTCAGTTCTGACAACCTGGAGGAAATATTTACACCCAGATATATTACCTGACTTTAGCGGTGTGGTAGATATACTTTGGAAATCACACATTACAGGTAAAACTATGGATTTACTCGTTAATGGAGTAGTCTGAAATGGATGAGAATTTATCTATGACTGTGATTGTCTTAGAAAGAGAAGTTTGTGAGTTTAGGAGGAAAAGTAATACATTATCTGCATAAAGGCTTATCTTGTAGTGTAAATTTTTTGTTTCGAGTCCTTTAATATTTGTATTTTGTCTAATAGCGGATGCTAGTGGTTCTTTAAAAATAGCGAATAGAGAGGGGGAGAGTGGGCAACCCTGCCTGGTACCCCTCTGAAGACCAAAGCTTTGAGAAGTACAGTATAATAATTTCAATCACAGAAGCTCTTGGGGAGCCGTATAGGATTTTAATCCAGTCTATGAAAGACTTTCCAAATCCAAATTTATGTAAGGTAGCAAATAAAAATTTCCAATTTTCCCTGTCAAATGCATCTGCATCTAAAGAAACTGTAGTTTCCAAATTATGAATAGTGGCAAAGTCTATTATATTTAGTAGCCTACGTGTATTGTTAGAAGAGTGTCTGCCCTTAATACATCCTGTTTGGTCGGGGTGTATTATACAAGGAGTGGCCTTCTCTAGCCTTCTTGCTAAGGCTTTGCTGATCATTTTAATATCTGCATTAATAAGTGAAATTGGGTGATAACTAGATGGGAGTGTGGGATCTTTGTCTGGTTTAACCCTCGTAATGTACTCAGAAGTCTCGCATTTGGCCACACGGGTGCGCCATCTGATTGTGTATGATTTGCGTGTTTTTCAGTTTGCATTGCTGTGTATTTATTTATTTATTAATAATTTCTTTATGTATTTATGTTGTTTTTTTGTGCCTTTTAACCCTCATGTTGTCCTTGGGTTTCAAACTCACACCTTGTTGTGCCAGCAAATATGTGTGTGTAAGCTGTACAATTACGTTTAACACCCTCTATCTGCCACAAAGAGGTAGTGATTTGGGCCATTCTGACCCGGAGGACATCACAAGGGTAAACCTGCCCACGAGTTTTGAGGTCGAGACTAATGGACAAAATTTGCGAAGTAACAGTTAATCCCCAGTTACCCCCACTTTCATGTAAAACATTTGGAAACGACTTTGCCCAATCTTTAGCTGTGATTTTTGTGGGTAAATTACACTGATTTCTGTTCATTTCGCTATGTCTGTTAGCCTCTGAGGTAGGCTATTAACCATCTACTATCAATCATGCACATTACATGATGTGAACATGCTGTGTTGGTTGACCTGTGTTGGGATGGGAAAATGTAAAACTTCATTTGATTGTCCACTTTTATGCGCTAAAAGTGTGTTGATTGGTCGAAATTAAGAGCCATTGCATAAAATGCGCTGATTGGTTGATTCTGCATTGAATTATGTGATTACGGAATCCTGGAAGGACTAGTTATTGAAGATGAAGGACACATTTTGGCCAAAAACCAATGGTTTGGATGCCTTTCTAAACACAAGATAATAAGAGAACAAACTATAAGAGAGTGAGACCTCGTTAAAGCCTTGAAAGTTTTTTGGAAAACAAAACACATGTAAAAATAACCAAATTGTCAGTTTGGTATTGTGGATGCTGGTGCGACCGTCAGAGACTAGCATCCCTCCGGCCAACTTGCCTTCCATGTGTGGCAGCAGAGCTCGTAGCAGCCAATTGCCAGTTGCAAGTGATAAATCTCACCAATGCTTCAGCACCAAATATGCCTGGGTGATGAAATTGTGGTGGTGAGGAATGGAATAAGTCCTTACCCCATGTAGAGGAGTTCAACTACCTCGGGGTCTTGTTCATGAGTGAGGGGACATTGGAGCGAGATATTGGTCGGAGAATCGAAGCAGCGGGGCGGTATTGCAATCGCTTTACCGCACCGTTGTAACGAAAAGAGAGCTTAGCCGGAAGGCAAAGATCTCAATCTACCGGGCAATTTTGGTTCCTACCCTCACTTATGGTCATGAAGGCTGGGTCATGACCAAAAGAACAAGATCACGGGTACAAGTGACCGAAATGGGTTTCCTCAGGAGAGTAGCTGGCGTCTCCTTTAGAGATAGGTGAGAAGCTCGGCTATCCGAGAGGAACTCAGAGTACAGCCGCTGCTCCTTCACGTCGAAAGGAGCCAGTTGAGGTGGTTCAGCCATCTGTTAAGGATGCCCCCTGGCCGCCTCCCTAGGGAGGTGTTCCAGTCACGTCCAACTGGGAGGAGGCCTCGGGGAAGACTCAGGACTAGGTGGAGAGATTATCTCCATCTAGTCCCCTAGCCACGCTGGCCTGGGATCACCCAGTCAGAGCTGGTTAATGTGACTTGCGAAAGATAAGTTTGGGGTCCCCTGCTGAAGCTGCTGCCCCCGCTACCCGACTCCGGTACGCGGTTGAGGATGGATGGATGGATGTGGTGAGGTGACTCCCATATGTCACAGAGCACATTAAAATATCAGACTGTGAACCAGTAGACATCTATCGGGGTGTAGGCCTACAGTATCCTAGGCTAAGGCTCACACTCATGCGTCCCCCCGAAATCTTTACCTATGTGTATTTCTTTGTTCCATCTACAGACAAGACAAGGTCACATAATATTATGTTATTGGAGGGCTAAAATGTAGGCTAAAAACTAAAACAGAAAATAATCCATCCATCCTCAACCTCTTGATCCACTTGATCCCATGCCCAATAGCCTCATTAAAACATGCCTTCACTCCATCACTTGCCTGCTCACTGACATTATTAACTTCTCTCTCAGTAGTGGCTTTGTGCCCCTCACCCTAAAAACTGCAGCTGTGACCCCCACACAGATCAAGATGTGAAGCAGTCCCACTGGGTGTCCCTCAAGGCTTGGTGCTGGGTCCTCTGCTGTTCATCATATATCTCCTACCCTTGGGCACGATCATGAGACACTACAACATTGACTTTCACTGCTATGCAGATGACACCCAGCTCTACATCTCAAATGAACCCACCTCATTCCTCCCCCCTATCTCCCTCACCAACTGCCTTCATGACATCCAGAGCTGGATGACTCTAAATGCCCTTAAACTTAACAACAGCAAGACTAAGGTCCTGCTCATTGGCTCCAAATCCACTCTCCCCACACAAGATAACTCCAGCCTAAACATTGCTGGTCTTCCCATCCCACTGTCAATAACTGAACAACTGAAAAAAGTCTTGGTGTCATTTTTGATAATTCTTTCATTTGAATCACACATCAAAACCATTTGGAGGGCATCCTTCTTCCACCTCTGCAACATATCTAGACTCCGTCCCTCACTGTCATACTCAAGCATCGAAACCCTCATCCAAGCCCTTGTCACTTCACGTCTAGATTACTGCAACTCTCTTCTCTCTGGCATCCCAACCAAACTCATCAATAGACTCTAATTTGTACAGAAATCCTCACCTTCTCCTTCTCCTCACCTTCTCCTTCTCCTCACCTTCTCCTTCTCCTCACCTTCTCCTGCCATATACTCCCTCCCGATCTCTTCGCTCCTCCTCTACAGAACATCTCGTCACCCCCCCATTCCACTTCTCCACCATGGGGACTCGGGCCTTTTGCTGCTCTGCCCCCAGACTCTGGAACACACTTCCACTCCACATTCGACATGCCACCACGGTCACCTCGTTTGCTAAGCTCGTCAAAACCCACCTCTTCAAGGCTGCCTATGATGTCTGACCCTTTGCTCCACTCTCACCAGACTGTTTTATTTTATTTTTGATATATCTCTCATATAGTGTTTATTACTATAGTATGTTTATTTGCCGCTGTGTAGTTGTTTGACTACCTCAGTGACTTCTGGCAGGGAAAATGATGATGATCCCTCCAACTCTGCCCCTACGAGAGGGCGTGTAAGTCTGATTCAGATGTTCCTCAAAGTGTTCCTTACACCACGATATTACTGCATCAGTTGAGGTCAACAGCGTCCCATCCTTACTGTACACAGCTTGGATGGTTCCTGTTTCCCCTTCCTGAGGTGGCGGATGGTTTTCCAGAAGCAACGTGGTGCGAGTGGTCGAAAGTCCTTCTCCATGTCTTCTCCAAACTTCTCCCACACCCGCTGCTTTGCCTCTTTCACGCCGAGGCTGCAGCCCTTTGGGCCTGTCGGTGCCTTTCAACTGCCTCCGGAGTCCTCCGGGATAACATATCCCGGAAGGCCTACTTCTTCAGTTGGACGGCTTCCCTGACCACAGGGGCGGTAACACTCAAACGATGTTTGAGTGTTACCGCCCCTTGCGGCACCTAAGACCTTGAGTCCACAGCTCTCTGCCGCAGCTTCAGCAATGGAGGCTTTGAACATTGCCCACTCAGGTTCAATGTCCCCAACCTCCACAGGTTGCCAGAACAGCTCCGCCTGAGTTGAAGATCTCATGGACAGGGGCCTCCTCCAGACGAACCCAGACTTACCAAGTCTGTCTACAGTCTGTCCCCACCCTCTGACCCAACTCACTACCAGATGGTGATCCGTTTACAGCTCCGCCTCTCTCTTCACGCGAGTGTCCAGAACATGCGGCCTCAGATCAGATGATACGATTACCAAATTGATCATCGACCTTTGGCCTAGGGGACTCTGGTACCACGTACACTTAAGAGCATCCTTATGTTCGAACATGGTATTTGTTATGGACAGTCCATGACTAGCACAGAAATCTAATAACAAATACCCACTCAGGTTAAGATCAGGGACGCAGTTCCTCCCAATCATGGGCATCTCGCTCATTGACCACGTGCGCATTGAAGTCTCCTAGCAAAACTATGGAGTCCCCTACTGGAGTCTCAAACTGGACTCCATTCAGGGTTTCCAAGAAGGCTGAATACTCTGAACTCAGAGTTTCGAGGTCCCTGACCTTCACTGCCACCTATATACCACCCATACATTTTATGTTTTAGGGGTGCTGAAATTAATTTGAGGGGTGCTTACTAAATCAATGTTCTCATTGTATTTCACTATAACCTTCCATTTTGTACCAATGGTTGTGTTTTGGCTTTGTGTTTTGCATCATGAGTTTTGAAAATTGGTAATTTGTCTTTGAAAGAGGTGTCCCGCTGAGTTTCGGTGTAAGTCATGTTACATTTAGATTAACTTAGCCAAAATGGCAGAGAATTGTGTTAGACAGAAGCTGTATGGTATGGGCAGAGAGGAGCAATTTTTCAGTAATTTAATTGTAATTTGGATGTGAATTGCCTTTGATGTCACAGAAAACCTGCAATCGTGCTGGAATCTGCAGAAACAGGCCAGGAGCTGCTGTGCAGGTGCACAACAGCACACATCAGGGTTATCTAACACACACAACTTGCACAGCAGAAGTACCCAGAGGCACATATACACACACAGGTGGTCTAAAAGTTTGACACAGACGTGAAAAAATCTGTTACTGCCAGAAACAGATTCTCATACATACACACCCACGCACCAGAGTAAAAGACATCCATAGGTATAGTATAATGAAATACATTTTCCTTCCCACAAAAACACACCCACACCACATTTATTATTTCACTTTATACTCTCTATCTTTTTACGGCCCCTCTCTCCTGGGCGGTGTGCCACCATGCGGTCCCCGCCAACACATCTGCTGATGATAACTTTCATTTCACTAAATTTCCATACATTAACGAATAATGACCCTCAGCCAGTTTATCTGCGCTGCAAAGGCAAGAATTTGACATAATTGTTTACCTCTTGTAATTCAGGGTGATGTCCCCCCACTAAATTCTCACATCCCCTTTAGATGAAGTCAGAGGTGGATTGTGAGGCTGCGCACATATAAGTGACTGTGAGACCCCCCTTCCCAATCCTCAGTAATCCATCTGTTTGGGACAGGCCCTGCTGGGGACCAATGAAAGATGTAACAGGATCTCTCAGAAGGACTGTTTCTCCCGCAGCGCTGAAGATTAACACTGGTGTCGTTTTCTGCCTTCTCTGCCAAAGAGAGAGAGCTTCTGTTTGTCTGCTAACAAGGCTGAACACATACACACACACACTGATGCCTGTTACAGTGTTTGTCAAGGATTACACTGGTGTGACGTTCAAAGGCACACTCGCAATTCATTTTAATGCATTACCCGCAAAACGTGAGCTAGAAAACACTTATCTTTTCTACAGAAAAGTAGATAATAAAATAAAAGTAATATAACCATACAATATGTAAGCTTATCAGTGGAATATTAAAAAAGGTTAATTTAAGATCTGAAAATTATCTCAGGCATTGATACGTTTAACATGTGGCACTTTTATCATCATGTGGGAAGTATTTATGTATTTTCATAGTTGAATAGTTTGTTGTTTGATTTTGTATATTTTTATTTTTAAGGTGTAAATCCTTATAGTTAATTAGTAGTTATATTTATTATTTTTTATATACAGTAGTTATATTAGTATAAGAGGCTATATTACAATTTGAAAACTGATCAGGTGTTTCCATTTTAAAGCTATTGATCATACATTTACTGTATACTGAATATGCTAAATTTATGCCAGAAATGGTGCTTTGATTATTTAGAGAGAAACCAATATATAAATAGTCTCTTTCGAACACACATATATTCTTACATCTAGTCCTATAATATTTGTTAATTAGTTTAACTATAAAGTCACAATTAATACTTATCAAATACTAATTCACACACACACACACACACACACACACACACACAAACACACACACACAGGCAGGAAAAGGTATATAATATAGCTCTAGACAGGCCAACAGGTCTGGGAACAGCCAGTATGTATTAAGTGGCACTGTTGGATGGAGAAACCTGTGACTCTCAGTAGGTGTGTGTGTGTGTGCGTGCGTGCGTGTGTGTGTGTGTGTGTGTGTTTGTGTGCAGGGGGAAGGGGTGCGCATGTGTGTAGGCTGTATGGCAAACCAGACATTCATTCTCTTAGAAGTTTGGTGGTGGGAAGACTCTTTTCACACACACACACACACACGCACACACATGCATGAGTCAGCTGTCTACCTCAGCTTGTCAGCTCATTAAACCAAACCCAGGGCCAGGCTGAAGAATGTAAATGAGCAGTACCTCCTTTGAAGGGTGTGACCCACCAGAAAACCTTCTTGCCTCACTGCTACCCTCTCCCAGGTAACCCCAGCTATCAGACCTGCACCTCTGTGTGTGTCTGTGTGTGTGTGTGGTGTATGTGTTGTGTCTATGACAGGACCAGAGCTCTTTTCTGACCTTCGTTGGGGAGATGGGGTAGGGGGGTGATCTAGATGAAACCATATATGTGTAAATCCGACAAAAATCTCGGGACTTAACCTCTCCCACCCCCCTGCCTCCACACTCACACACACTGGAAAGCTCAGGTCAATGCAGAAACCAGATCACAGGGCAGTTTACAAGAGATCAGGGTCTATGTGGGATAACAGGGAGTGACAGGATAAGGGAGCAGAAAAGGATTCTGAAATATTGCAAGTATTTCTAAACCAAAACCATTTACAAACAAAGCTTATATCAGTTAAATATATATATTGAAGCCAAATAGATCCTAAATATTTAACTGAATGGAAGTGGAAAAATGAAACACCCTTTAAAGGGGTCATTCCATGATATATTATTATAATATTTGTACTTGTTTTTGAATAAAGTAATGTTGATGTGACTTGGAGATGTACAGGGCCTTTTAAAGTAAACTGTTACCCAGTCTGTAATGACCATAAAAGGAAAAGAGGCGGAGAAACAGGAGAATCAGAAAAATGCTTAATTGTTAAGTGTGCTCCTGTGATCGTCACAGTGTGTGTAACACCCAATGAGAATATGCGCACCCATAGTCATCTACCGTAGTATTCAGCAAAATAGGCTATATGAGCTTCAAGAAAGTGAAGTTGATTGCCAGTACGCAAACTGTATGTAAAGGTTTTTTTTTTTTTTTTTTTTTAATACAAGACAAGACCAAGACAAAACATAAC
>JAODUG010005241.1:0-10114 GCA_027564795.1 Aphredoderus sayanus
GTAAAAATGAAGCAAATAGTTCCTGGTGTTGGAGTCTCTCTCTCTCTCTCTCTCTCTCTCTCTCTCTCTCTCTCTCTATAAGTAAGCTGTGTATTTAAACCCAGGGTTTCATACTTACTGTTCTTGTATCTCTTATTTTGCCTTTCTTGCCTTTACATCCCACTGTTCCTACAGTACAAACCCTGGCACAGCTAAAAGAGCGCGATGCCACCAGTTATTTCTCTTGCTGAGAATGACAGAATGACAGATTATTAAAATGTTAAGTTATTCACAAAGTTTTCATAGAGTCTCTTTTTTGTCATTGGCTTCCCCCTGGTCACCCACTGTGCACACACACATACACACACAGACTTTCGTGTTGGATACCCCTTGTGTGATTAAGACAGGGAAGCCCATGCAGGTGTTAAGAAGACGTGTGCATGGGTGTCTATCTGACTCAACCCTGAAGCAGTGACATGGAAAGAATAGGTGGGCTATCTGACTGGCTCTTCCTTCTAAAAGGTCATCAACAGAATCCCCCCTGCTGACTGAGAGGTACATGTCAACACAAACCCACTGCATTTCCATTACCAGGTTGACTGATCATACAGGAAGATACAGGCAACCTAAATAATACACAGATGAACAAATCAATACAGGAGCTGGAATGATATGGTTACGCAACATAGAAAGATACTTGCTTTCTCTCTTCCCACCCGTGCAACAGTAATGCAATAATACACCTACAGAGGGATATAATGTCAGGCTATTACCAAATATGTGAACTTTCCATCACTGTACAGGAAGTAGGAGGGGTTTAACATTGTGCCATAGTGAACCTTACTTACTGTAGTTGATCAACGGAGCTGATAGACCACGTACAGTATGTGTCTATTCAATCTACGGTTCCCATCAATCAACCATCCCATTAGGATCCTTTATGCAACTAAGATATAGTATAATTATTAGATATAACGTAAACATGCATAACACCGATTACCTAAGAAGAAAACATTACTGTACAGTATGTCCTCAATCTACATGAAATCATACCGGTACATGAAATGAATTACAGTACTTACAGTATGGTGGAAAGTGGAACAGTTTAATCCCTCTGCCACCAATGGCAAAGAACACTATCTTCCTAAATTACTACTGTAACAAAGTCTTATTCAACAAGTTTACATTGACTTTCTTGTGGGCTATTCCAGTAATAGTTAAAGATACATTTCTTCACAACATTCCAACATTGTTCACATATTTCTAAACAACTCTTAAAGATATATAATGCATGTCCTATGAACTCTGAGTAGTTTAGTGTTACGATTTGGCTGATTAGGACTGTAGTCGTGTTGAGGTCAGTTTGCTGATCTCAGTAATTTGCCATATACCTGTAATTTAAACTTCTAGTCAACCAAAAGACTTGTATTGGTGTATCGGGTTGAATTAATTCTCAACATGCCATGCTGTATTTCAAAATATATATGCTTATGATCTATTACTATAAAATGTTCCTTATTTATCCACAGGCATATTGAAAACACTTTTTGCTCATTGATGAGGTAATGTACTAAAATGTTACATAAGGTTTCAGTTCAGTCCCTGCACGGTTTAGGGTGAGACGCAGCTGCAATGATCCTATTTGATAATGCAGAGAAGCTTACAGGTGGGGCGTGGTTTGATAGCTCACTGAATTTGTTTTCAACAGGGAGCTACGAACTTGTCAAAGACTTTTGAGGTCTGAGAGCTTCACTTTTACCTAAATATAAATGTATCAAAAGAAGATTCAGGCACTTGCCCTTTTGCTTTTATGTCAAAGTAAGTGTTCTCTATTTTCTTTGGAATAATGTTTTAAAATTACTGTTTTAATCCTTAGGATGAAAACATGCTAGTTATTCAAAAGCATTTAGTGCAGTTAATGTATCCATCAACTAGAGAAAACATGCTAAAACAACATTTCAAAACTAATGTTGATTGTTTTTTTTACATTTCAGAAATTTCTTGTGAACCCGTGAGTTTTAAAAACGTTGCAGAGAATGCAAGGGTTACAATACATTGTTCAAAACCTCAGAAAGAGGTTGTATGGATACAAGTGGAGGAAAAGACTGGCATGAAGGTCATTGGTTACAAGAAAGACCAAAAACCAGAATTTGTCCCTAACTTCAGGCCTGAGACCTTCAGCAATAGTGTTGTGCTTCAGTCATTTCTGAAAAGCAGGGACAGAGGCACTTATAGCTGTGCATCAATTTCTAACATTTTGGATTTTGGTGAAGTTACAAGACTTGAAGCAGGTGAGCATAGTAGGCCCACAGTATCATATATCAAACATCTAATATGCAAGGTTCGTCTAATACATCTAAAAAATTGTATTACTTTATATCTGTTTTTCCTTAGAACCATCTGAAACAACTACAAAGCCACCATTTACAACGACAAATACAACGTCAAATGTATCTTCCACCCGAGCATGTGTTTATAATAGGGAAGGTATGATGTTTCCATGCATCGAAGAAAATACACACATTTGAAATAGACAAACGTTACTTTCTGTGATATGTCTCACAATCACAATCACAACAAACAGTATTATACACAGCTGATGTGGACAGCTTCTATATTGTATTGTGATTTGGAGATGTTTACAAATCTTGTGATGAACAATAAATCTGTTTTCTAGTGAAAAGGAATGCAGCTGTGTTTTGTGAGCTTGTGGCCTCACTGGCTGGGGGCTGTGGCCTGCTGCTGTTGATCCTCATCCTCACCATCGGCTACTGCAACCGTAAGCCATGGCATTGCTAATAACCATATCTCCTATGTGACATATGCAAATGTCATCTTTATGGAAACAATTCACACACGTGTGTATCAATAATGTCACATACGGTATCAAAGGCCAATTATTTTTGCTTATTTAAAAAAAAAAATTTGGGACCATATTCTTTCAGGTTGAAAGTATTGTCTATGTGATACTAAATAATTCTTGTTTGGTTATTGATAGGGACAAGAACTAGGGGATGTCCACACCATAATAAAAGAAGGTACGTTGCTTTTCTTTGTAAGTTTACAGTGCAAACTTTTATTTTGCACCTATTTAAGTGTCTGAATCAAACTAATAAAATAATTAGGTCCCTTCTCATATACACTAAAGGAAAGAAATACTATTCAGATTAATATAAAACGCTTATCTAATTTGTTATTTCAGGTTGGCTCCAGGAAAACAAGAAATAACCGGCAGGCGTGTATAATCTAATGTACATTTCTATTGTAAATTCAAATATATTTCACAGCAATTTCTTAAAGTATGGTTTAATGGGCCAAAAACCTGTGTCATTATGTTCTGAAGCAAACTTCAACTACGTTCAAGATATTTAGGCAAGATACTACAACCGTGTATCAACCTTTAATCTTTACTTGATCATTTAAATAACTGTTTATTTCTGCATTGCAATGACATTTTTTTTTATTGTTAATTGTTCATTAAATGTATTCTCAAAGTAATGTATATTGTAAAACAGTGTGGATTATGTACCTTGCTGTTTTAATATTGTATTTTCTAACCATTGCAATCACTATTCAAGAAACTAAATTCTAGCACAGAAGTGTATTTATGCTAAATATTTGTCTGTTTTTGTTTATTTCTTTGAAATGTGTAGTATCCATAATGCAAGTAATATATACAAATTAATTGCTAGTTTGACTTTAACCAAGAATACGCTTTTATAATAAACTTAGAATTTTTCTACTGACATATATATATATAAGAAAATATAGTATGACAGATTAAAATATTCAATTTTAAAAATTTGACCTTTATTTATATTTTGTTTTTAATTTCTTTTTATACACATCAAACCCACTTTGCATTTGCATCAGTCATTAAAGCCTTGGCACAAAACAATATGTACTGTATAATGTTTATACAAAGTTTATGCAAAAAGTGTGCAGAAACTTGTAAGCCCCTTAGAGTGAAAAGGAAGTGGGCTTCTAGACCTATTGTATGCATAGAGAAAAACCACTATGCAAAAAGCATAAAGAAAAATATACTTTCGAGTTTTTTTTCTAATGTAGTAACACTGCATGTTTATATTTTCTGCAGCACAGTATACAGTATCTTTGGTATAGGTATTTGGAATTTCGTTTTTTAAAAACATCTCATGTTTAATGAGATGTCTGATAAATATATTCTTCAACTGAAAATACAGTAGTACATCCACAGTATAGTTAAACATATGATTTAAATTCTTCACATATAGTGGTAATTTCATGTTATAAATGGAATATACTGGACTAATATATATATATATATATATATATATATATATATATACACCGAATATTAAATGATTGTTCAAAGAAAATACTTCAGAGGCACTTACTGTTTTCTCATTTCATTTACTTAATTACAAATGATTGCCTGAAGTGTCATGTAACTTGTACAATTTCTATAGGAAATACCTTTCTTACAGTATACAAACAAAGGCTAGATTCACTTGTAATGGCACTTTTGGAAACAAATATATATTGTTTTTTTTTCTACAAGGCAGCCAGATCTATAACAAGGACCCTTCTCCTGAAATATATTGCCCTACAGAAAAGATAAAATTGCTTTAGCAGAAAATCGCTCAGATACATAAACAAGCACACCGCATCCTGTACTGTATATCCTTTTATACATTTGATTGTAAACTAAGTGTTGCCATCAATATAAGCAAACTAAGCTGTACACTAGTGTCTTAATGGCATCTAACCACAAACAAATAGAAAACTTGGCTTTTCTGTGTACATCAAGATTGCACAGCCATCCCGATCCTATACACCCACCACATTGTGTACACATGCTAGCTTACAGGTTATATTATCATTGGGCAAATATGACCTGTCAGCTAGACGCAACCAAACTAGACAACTCTGATAAGCAATGCCTGTTTGCTGTACAAGTACAAAAACAACTTCTCTCCCACTACCTCAGTCAATCCAGACCTTTCTTGTCCTTCATTTTTAATACTAAGCAAGATAGGCATTGCAGACAGGTGTGTGTGTGTGTGTATGTATGTGTATGTATGTGTGTATGTATGTATTACGGGTATCCCAAGGTTTTTCTATCATTCAATATATATTCTCCAATTAGAAAAATAGTTTCCTCCTCCAGAGTGCAGCTCCCGCAGTAATGCATCCCTGTGACTACATGGGGAGATGAATGGCACAGAGGTCCTGCAACACATCAGAACAACAGGTTTGTAAACCAACGGAAATGCAACCAATCATCTTACCCGTGTAATGTATGCAGCTACGGTAGCTGCATACATTAAACTTCTGCACACAGACTTAGACCCTACCTAGAGGTCTAGCTGCTGCCTCCCTTCTTTGTAGATGTTGGGACAACATCTGAGCTGGGCTTTCCAGACAGCTGGTCGATGGGAGATGGGTCTTCAGCCTGGTGTTTCTGAAACCCAAGGCAGGTGGTTGAGCAAATAAAGAAGATGCAAGAGTAGGCTCAGTAGGAGCCTTGTTAGCACTTCCGTTTCCTGACTGCTGTACACACGATAACGTGTGGGTTTACTAGCATCGTCCAGGCAGCTGCCAGTGGTTTACATATTTTCAATAATCAAATGTAGACTTGCAATTGCATGCAAAAATCATCCAATTCAAAAAGAATTGTCCAATGCTGAGTTCATCATGAATATATGACTGATGTAATGGCCAACCAATTGGATAGGGAGCAATGCGATACTTGTTGGCAGGCAGCAAGACTGGGAGAGAGTGGAATGATAACGAGGCGGGTGCAAAGGTGTGGATGCATGGAATAACAGTATTATGGAGACATAATTATCCCCATTGGGTCGTAGTAAGAAATGAGCAGATACAGTGAAAACATTGTGATAAGTACAATAGCATAATAACAGTAAGCCAAAGAAGCAACGGTGAATCACATGAAGCTGCATGCAGACACCAGGCGGCTGCCACTGAAGTCTGTGTATTTCATTTGTCTTTGGTATAAAATGTATGAGCAGATTAACTTGGTCATAGTCAGGCAGTTTGCATTGCGTCTTCATGCAGCAGGACATGTGCTTACTTTTGATTTTGACTTTGACTTGCTCTTGCCCTGTAACACATTTGACACACATTTGACAATGTCTTTTCCCTCCATTTTGAGCATGGATGACAAAGGGGATGACCATGCAGTTTGAGTCTCATTAACCAGTTTATTAAAATATATTTTACAGATTTAATGCAATACGTGTCCTTTCACCTTGGCTTTGTCCTCTTTAGGCTTGAATTCGGGTTTGTCTGGGAGCAGGGTACCAGAGAGGGAGTCCAAAACAGGGCCTGCCATTGGCTGGAAGAAAAACACAGTTCATGTGTACTTTTTAATAAAAGAGATATATATATATATATATATATATATATAGATAGAGAGAGTGTTAATGGTATGATACAGTACTAAAAACACTGTGGGCCTCATGTATTTATGTTAGTGAGCGCAGCCAGACCACAGATCGCATTTTATGTCATCGGTGGCACTGACCTCTAACCGTTCAGTTGTTACGCCGAAAGCGGAACCGGCGAGTTTCCGAAAAAGAAAACAAAAGTAAGGGCTGTACTTGTACCCCGAAATGATGATGTTTTGTCGACTATCAAACATTACATTATATTAAAATATAATGTACTAAAGTACATTATATTTGCTGTATGCCGTATAGTATAACATATTTATTTTTACAAAGCACAAGTGAGCAAATCCTCTCAGCACGTCTCCTTGGGCTGTGTCTTCATCTTAGTCAGATGACTTTTTTTTTTTCCAGTCAGATGACTCCTGCCATGGCTCCCCTGTACAAGCAAACGGGCTAACTGGTAGAAAACCTGCTTTTCAGAGTTGGAGATTTTGCAAAACCCGACTCGACGGAATAGGTATTCAATCAGTACTGTCTCTTCCCATGCATTTGCATGACACTCCCAATCTGCCGCCCCTCCCTTGAAAGCATATGCATGACTAGGAAAGCTCAATTTACAATTCTGGGTTCCTGCGGCAGGCAGAATACAGTTATAGCCCTGTTTTTAGGCACAAAGTGCGACTAAATTACACCTAAAAACAGGCGCAAAAACATTAATACGAGGCCTAGAGTGTCCTCTGCATTGGAATGATGTTACATTATGTCACTATTTCTTTGTGTGTGTTTATGTTGTAGTACAGTACCGGTGGAGATGTCAGGAGATTTTACATTACCTTCAGAGGCTCCGAGTCCAGAACAGGGGCTGCCAGCTCCGTTGTGGCTGTAGTGGTCGGGGTGGGTGTGGGTACAGCAGCAAAGTCAGTGGACAGCAGGTCCAAAGCTGCTTTATCATCCAGAGACTTCTACAGAAGAGGAGGAGGGGGAAAAAAATCGGAATTTAGCAAAGTAGACTCTACCTGTATATTACAGGTGCATGATGGGAGTGTGAGCACCATACCTCCGTGGGTTTGTCCTTGGCTTTGGCCTTGGCTTCTGCCGCAGCCTGTAAAAAGACAAATTGCAATAGGTTTTATATTTATTTATATATATATATATATATCAAACCTATTGCAATTTACCAGGACCCCGCCCATTTCATGGCGGCCACAGAACCCCAGCTGTGGCCTGTTATCTAATCAGCCCTCTCCAGGAAGACATGATAAAAAAGGCCAGCCACCAGAGGATCAGGAGAAAGTAAGTGGGGAGGTTTGTATGTTACTATTGGACTACGGCTTTGGATTGCATTTCGAGTTAACCTTGTATGTTGTTTTGTCCCTCTACCACAGTAAACCCGGCCTGTGAAGAAGGTTCTGCTGACAGAGATCTGATCCAGATCCCCACCTGTGCCACCAGTAATATTCAATTAATTGTTAAAGGAACCTTCTGTTGTCATGGATGGTTCTTTCCCACCCCCTGGGGTCCCACAGTACATTCCTCGATTGTATTGTAGACCTGCAAATTTCCTCCCCAGCTCAATGTTTATCTTTCAAAACAGAAGTGTGACCAAAATGCGTGTGCTTTTGAGTAATGTGGTAGAGAGGTGTGCCATTCACTCAGGATTGAAGGTGGGGGAGGGAAATGTGCTCTCTGGATGTTCAAAACAAGGTTATGTGTAATGCTTGTTACCACCACCAGGGTGGCTCTAGATACAAGGTGAGGAATGCAGCCCTACCTTGATGTCTTTCTCCGTGGGCCGATACTCCGGGGGCAGGGTGTCATCTCTCTCCCCCATCTTGGTGTACCTCTCTTCAACCGCCTTTTTCTCCTGAAATCACATCCGTGTTTTTGTGTATTTGGTTATTTATTAAAACTTGAATCATTTTATTTAAGCTTTCTTTATCCAGGAAAGTTAGTTGAGAACAAGTTTTTAATTCCAATGTGTACATCTGTGTTGTTGTGGTCATCCTTAAACCCCAGACACATAACATGATTCACTCATTGTCCATCGCTTTGTACCTGAAAAGTTGTCCCTAGTGGGCGTTCCAGGCTGTGCTTGCCTAATCCATCTTTTATCTACCCAAAATGTTTCCTTTATCCGTCAATCAACAATATCCTTAACTCCCATTGGTAGTCGCCTCTCGGTACCCACCCATTTGAAGTCGCTGACCGTTATTTGGCCTGTCGTTACTACAGGTTCCATGGTCATAGTCGCTACATCGCTGCTAGTCTCTTCCAGTGTGCCTGGGGCTTTATGGACAATGATGGTGTTTATACTAGCTATACCTTGACCTGGTCTTTAACCGGTATGGGGGCGGGTTCTGGCACTGGGGTGATGTCCATCACAAGGGTGTCTGACAAGGCATCCATTGCGTTACTTGTTCCTATGGACATCTAACAGCACAGAGGACACACATACACACACACACAGCTGAAAATGCTACAGCTACTTGAACTCTATACAGCCATATAGTCAATTCAAAACCGCGTGCGTCTGTGTGTGTCTGTAAATCTACCTGACGGGAGGGTTCTGTGGGAGGGCAGGCAGAAGACTTCACTGCAGGTGCAACAGCGGAGGAAACAATCTCACCCGCCAGAGCATCTAGGGCGAAGTCTTGTGGGGCCTGACAGAAAACAAGAGAATTACTGTTAGCAGCAAAGCACTGCTTACTGATACTGTACCAATCAAATCCAGAAGCAGCTGAACACTAACAATACAGTGTACGTTGAAATGAACTGGTATTTGCCAAATCAACTGGATGGAAATCCCCTGCATGTTTTTTTTTGTCCTCATTTGTGATAGTCACATAGTTACATGTTGAATTGTACAACATTTTTAGATATGTAAGGAAATTGTGTGTGTGTGTATATATATATATATATATATATATATACACACACACACTATACATGTCATGTATATCTAACACCACATCTATAGTATGTGACATACAGACATAAAACAGAAACTTGGCAGCTGACAGTAGCTAATCAAAGCAAGCAGGCCCAACCTGTGCTGGTGGTGCTGATGGACAGACTACAGGAGTCGCTGAAAAGTCCCCAGTCAAGATGTCCAGAGCTTCACCAGTGTTCATTTTGGCCTGAAGTAAATATGTAGGTTAGTTGCTTCTGGTTGCTTTTAATAGCATAACAGCATCGAAATATCCAGTAAATACAACTATAAAACAGAATTGCACACTTGATAAGAGATACATCTAACAACATAATAAATAAAAATAATAATGAAACTATATATATATAAAAAAAAGCCCAGCTAAAATCATCTTGCAGTCATTTAGGGGGCTTGGTTGAGAACCCCAGATTGCGATGGTTTACCTCAGGTTCAGGAGCAGGCAGGCCTTTACTCTTGTCTTCTATAAACCTGTACTTTGGAGGGAGTGTGTCGTCTCGCTCTCCCACTCGCACGCCCTTCTCTGAATGAAATGCGCCCTCCTGCATACACACAAGCATGCACTCATATCAACCTCGAAACCCTTTTTATCAGTTGTTATCATGTATTTATTTATTTATGTGTTATATATTATTTAATGTTATTATCAAATAGATTTTTTATGTCAAGTTATCAAGACTATACGTGACTATACAACGTCTCAATATTCCTGAGCATATCCCTCGTAATGTACTGGTAATATAGTATTTAGCCACACGGCGGCGCCATCTGATTGTGTATGATTTGTGTGTTTTTC
>JAODUG010005243.1:0-10113 GCA_027564795.1 Aphredoderus sayanus
GCCTCCTTGGTCTGAAGCTGGCCTGTCACTGGATCAGGGGGCGGGAGGTAGCCAAACTTACTGAGCCAGTCCTGGAGACACACACACACACACACACACACACACACACACACACACACACACACACACACAGTTACAAAGCCATCCCAAGCATTCCCAGTATTACGAGCCCCTGAGAATGACACCTGTTCATGTGTGTACTCAGTTTTGTGTGTGCAGTGCGCCTGCTATAAATGAGTGCTTTGGGTACATCTGAGCATGTGTGTGTGTGTTTGGTAAACGTCTCCAGAACACAGATGGCTGTGCAGTTACATTTTCATTTGGAGCTAATTGCTAATTGTCTTTGTCTTCAATTAGGCGCACACTTTGCCATCTCGCTTATCGTTCTCATTTGTTTCTGTTTATCTCAAATATTCTATCCCCCCCTCCATCCAGAGCCATTCACAACTTCCCATCATCCTCTCGTCGCGTAGCCGGTCAGATGTGACTGCTTTTAAATAGGTTTTTTGATTGGCAGTGAAAGGTGAGTGACTTGGATCGATGGGTGCAGTTTCTTCCTCCACTGACAACACTGAAAAAATTCCATTAGCTAAATGACTTAGTGCTCACAAAGCTTTCAGTCTGGTAATATGTGCTTAGCCCGCCCAACCACAGACCTGCTGCCCTGGCCAAAGGCACTGCTGCATAAGTTTTCCTATACCCTATAACGGTCAGACACCTAACATCAGGGATGATCTAAAAAGAGAGGCAGAGTATAGAAGTAAGGGCAAAGCACATAAAAAGCATTGCTCAACTTTAAAAAAGGGATTTCCCTTAAAAAGGTGGAGTCAGCAATGCTGGAGAAAGACTGATCTCTGAACTCCTCAAAACAAAAACACCTCGCCCTTCAATGCTGTCGGGGGGTGCTCCCTCATAAGTGCAACCCCCGACATTGGACACACATTGCCAAGGCTGAGATGGTGTTGTGTTTTCTGCCCCACTTACAGAGCCTGGGGTGTGTACAAACACAGGCTTTTCCTTTCAGCACACAGCTAGCAGACTGTGACGAGATATTCAGTGAATTTGACACAAACTGTATCATCTTACAATCTCTCTCCCACATTTAAAGTCATCATCTGACTTTACCAAGTGATGGATTAGAGGCATGTGCATGCAACACACGTGTGTTCCTACACACATTGGAACATAGTCATAATGTGCCTTTGCCCGTTACTATTTATAAATCCACTATCATCTTTAAATGGCCTATAAAATGGTCTGGAGAACAGACACCTCATGTACACTATTAGGCCTATGTGCAAAGGATGTTATGTAACTAACCTTTTTGCTTTTAGGACGGTAAGCATTAATGTTACAAAGAGACATCAAAGAAACTTGCACATACTGTATGATTTAATAATACTAAAAGGTAGAGATTTCAACCAAGCATTTTTGACTCATGACGTTTTGCAAAAAGGACCCACCTGATGCAAAACGTCAGACAACCTGATGCAACGAATCAACGGTTTATTACCAGTCCACAATCCAAGCTCATAATACAAAGGCAGTCAAATGGCTTAACCCAGGTACATACAATACACAATATGCAGAAACAGCAAAGGCAGCAGGCAGATGAGAGAAGCACTGACAAGACTTAAGTCACTCTATGGCAGGTGGAACAAAGTACATGTCACAGTTGGGTTAAATCCCAGATGAACATTTCATTCTCCCAAGCACATTGTTTAATTTAGCAGTACAATGAACCTCGTGCAATTCTCCCATTGAAGATATTAAATAAGGCCAACAGATACACCTGGGTCAGTGACATGGATGAAGACAGGAGAAGAACAATAAAAAACTAGAGGAAAATATAAAAGCTGATTCAGAGGTCCCATGTTTATGCTTTCAGCTCTTGACAGAAGGGGGAAAAACAAGTGAGTTTTTTTGCCCTGGAAAGGGCTGTGCTGAGCTTGATGTTTCTGGAGGATCGGGACACAGAGCAAAACACAGCACTGTTCAAAATGACCGATGGAAATGTCAGAATCCTAAACTTTTTGGTTGCTCACAGAGAGAAAAAACACAATAATGTAATACTGTATTGATCCCTGTAGTGACATTCTCCCCCTTACGGAGCATACATTCCTGAAGTTGGCAGGGATTCAATACCTTGCTGAAGGACATGCAGGGGCCTGAACCTACGGTTATGGGAGGTTCCTTCAACTGATTTTATTTCTTCTATTATTGCTAACTATGTTTAAAGCTGACATTGATGTGTAGTGCTGTTCTGGAAAAGCACGGCCATTTCTTTGCTAACTTTAAAGAACATCTAAAACACACTGCCATCATTTCAGGAAGAAAAACACAGCCTGCTCACCATACTTTATAAAATCTAGATTCCTCACACTATTCAGAGTTAAAATCACCACATTTCAACCAAAGCCAACAACTTTATAAAGGACAGTCTGCAGTGTGCTATAATCCTACCCAGACACAGACTCCACTGTATAATACATGCACTATTTACGAATGACTAGGCCATAAGAGTATGCATTCCTGAATGTTAAAATACAAATATATTGAGACGGCTTGGACTGCTCTCTTCATTAATCCCTTGTTAACCCTGATGATGTCCTCTGGGTCAGAATGACCCAAATCACTAGCTCTTTGTGGCAGATAGAAGGCGCTAAACCTAATTCTACACCTTACACAGAGATATGATGTGCACTGCTGGCACAACAAGGTGTCTGTTTAAAACCCGAGGAAACAGGAGGGTTACAAGGCACAAAAAAACAAACAAATACATAAAGAAATTATGAATAAATACATAAATACACACAGCACTGGCAATAAAAATAACTACACCATCAGGTGACGCCATCTGGTCGCACAATAACATTAGGTTTGAAACCCGAGGACAACAGGAGGGTTAATAATGAATATGCATACCTCATGTACTGTATATATAACATACGGGTACACATGGTCACTCGCACACACTGGCTGCACAAATGAATTTCCCCACACCACTGTGCCAAAACAAGTTCTATTCACAGAGATAAATATCTTACAGCTGTAACAGCTGTAACAGATTTCTCCTTACTGAAAGTCAAGTTCGTCAAAAGATGTGGTCAACAACAATAACATTAAATAAAAAGTTAAAAAATAAGTAAAATATGTAGAATATAATTTAGAAGGGTAGCATAAAATAATAATAAAAATAAAACTCCAATAAAAGTAAAATTCAATTAAAATAAAGAATATTTCTGAGCTGAGCTTTTCTCTTTAAAGAAATGCAACACTGGTTGAAGCTGAGACCAGAAAATGTATTTCAAAGTCATACCATGTGAGTAGTGAGTAGTGAGTAGTAGTATTCCAGAGATTCCATCAGAAATTCCATGTTACCCTATTCAAGCTTACATTTTGCTCCTCTTGTGCCTTTGTGCAAGAAAGATATGCCTTGTCTATGTTTTGTTAACTCTGATAAAGAAAAAAGCCAAGCAAAGAAAGAATCCCTTCATATACAACTGCAATTTGCCTAGGAAAGTAATGTGAGTTGGTACGTTGTATGGGTTGATGCACAGAATTAAATTCAACTACACCAGAGAATTCAGGCGGAAAGGACACTTTTACGTTTACGCCATTATTATTGAATGTTACCTGCATTCATTCAGGAGATAAAGCCACAAAGAAAGCAATACTTATAAATGTTCAGCCAAGGACAGAACTCATATGTATTATCACAAAACATTTATTTAAATGTGTACTGTATACATATATATGTTTTAGACTGTATATGGAGAAGAATAATGGTAATGTTTCTATGAAAAGTCCAAGATTAGCACCCTGAACTGCCAATACGTCTTAACTATCTAATCTATGTAACTAATACAGCTGTCAAGCAAGGTAGTGCATTATGTACCCAGGGTTTCAATGTATGTGTGTATGTGAAAAGACTAACTAAAAAGCACAACAGTATGTTATGTACACAGTAGGTATATTTACTAAATAGTGGAGAGGGAAGAGAAGGACAGTTCGAAATCAAGCTCACTTCCACTATCAAAACTGACATAGCATGAGATAAACAGAGAGAAAGAGAGAGAAAGAGAAAGAGAGAGAAACAGAGAGAAAGAGAGAGAGAGAGAGATAAAGAGAAGGGGGGGCATTGCAATGTTTTGAGAATTCATTAGCCACTTGTCCTCCTGAGCTCCAACCCACCAAAAAAAAACATTGAGAGCAAGAAAGATCATATATTTGACACCATGCTAAAAACAATGATATTTTAAATGAAAGCTACTCGTTCTTTTGAGTTAAATTGCTTGTTTTGAATTTAAAAAATAATCTATTTAAGATAATGTATAGAGGTGTTACAAAACGTAAAGACTCAGAAAAAGAATGTCCGTATTCGATACAGTGTTTTGATGTTCTCCTGTCAGTTGTCGTTGCTCTTTTACATATACTGTAGACACACACACACACGTAGACAAGATAATTCACATTCACTCAAGATAAATTGAAGAGAGCAGAGAAAAAGCTTTGTAAACCTGCTATTGACCAAACAATGAAGATAGATGCACTCATTCCTTTGCTTTTCACTCTGTTTAGCAGTTCTCTCATGCACACGACTCGCACACTAAACGCACACATAGGCAGATATAACTAAACACGGCATACACAGCAATAATTAACTTTTATTTGTGAGCTGCAGTATCAGTATAAAGTATGGTAGGTCTACTATATATATGATACAGTACATAAAGTAGTACCATTATACTCCTGGACTGAGCAATAACAGAGGGACTTTCATTTTATTGTTTTCTTCCATTATTGCCTTGCGGTTGCCATCTTGTTGCTTCCTCTCTTTCTTCCACTACTTTTCCACTGGCTTTGGCTTTTATTTCTCCACACAGACAAACTCTCTCTCTCCACAGCTGCACATCTGGATGTTGCCTCACACACTTTATTAGGTTCAGCTCACTTCCTGGGTCACACAAGGTCAAAGTTCAACTCACCATTGCCACAGCAACCTCTCTGAAAAGCTTGATATGTCGCAGCCTTTTCATGGTGACCACCTCTTTCCCACAATGCCACTCTCTGTGCTGCCCATATACGAACAGCTGCCGAGCCTCAACATATTCAGCATTATTGAGAGGAAATGAGTCATCAGGAGCCGTTTTAACCCCACGACCTCTGTGGCTCTCTCAGGGCTCTGAAGACTGTTTACATTGTTTCTGGTCACCATGGCGATAAGGTCAGCCGTAGAGCTCCCTATCGGGTCAAAGCTTCTGGCGCATCTAATAGACACAGTGAATTTTGATGCGGTAGCATGAGAACTTGGTGTTAGAGGGGCTCAGATACCACGACTCTAATGTACTGTATAACATTAGTGTACCATTACTGTCATTTAACAAACTCCATTCTCTTGGGGATAATAGTCTGCCACACTTTGTTATTTCCCTTCCCTTGTCTTCAAAGCATCAGGGCAGTGATTAGTGCCAACACATACTGTTATCCTATAAAGCCGTAGCAAGATCTATTTCATAATGCAGGCTTAGCCAGAGAAGAGGTTTACTCAAAGCATTACACAGGGAGAAGAGTTTGACGTTGAAGCTCTTGAAACTCTTCCAGTTGCTTACGTCGGATACACCTCTCCGGTGTAAAATAGGATCTGAACGAGATAAAGAGAGTTGCAGATTGTGGGTGACACCCAGGGACATTTACACAGTGTCAGAGACACTTACTGGAACATTGACTTGCAGCTGAGTTGGCAGGTGATAAAAATGGAAGAATTAATCTTTGTCTAGATATTATCATTGTCATTTTTTATCAATTTCTGCTGTCGTTCGCCCTTCTCAGCACAGAACCAAGCATTCCTCTCAGTATGTATACTGTATACTATACAAGACCTCCTGTCTCAGGAGTTTCGATACTATTTTGCGTAAAGATTTTTACCTTAAAATCCCAGGGAAATTAAATGTTCCTGCGATTTCATTAATTAAATTTAACACCTCTACCTCAACTCTAAATGGTCTCAATGTAAATAATTTACAAATAATAATCTGTATTCATATAAATAAACGGGAACCCATCGATATCCATTTAATTGTGAGAGTATGAGACAGAGACTTAAACATGTGCCCATAAAGCTGTAGCGTGATTTATTGTTCAGTGGAAGCTGTGATGTAGTGGTCAATCAATTGTTGTGTCATTTATAACTTCCAGGTCAACAACCACCAAGAAAGGTTAATGTTGGTGTAAAACAAACATAGTACCACTCCTAAACTACAATGTTGCATTCTGTGCAGTAACTTTAACGTAAATAGTTTTTACATTTTACATCATAATTATTGTGATGCTGCAATATTTATTCCACACATTTTCTCGATCAGGCTGTTGTTTCTATTTCAGATTAGATTAGATTGGAGTCCAATATGGGGATTATATGAAATAACACTGGGGAGTCACATAAATGACGGGTCCAAACAAATTAAAAAGTCCATCATTCCACATCTGCACTTCTCATAAATTGCTCTGGGAGCTCGTAGTACTTATTCTTGATCTTGGCTAGTTCTACTTCTTGAATGTGCTGTGGTCTCTGAATGCATGTGTGATTTGTTGAGTGTCTGAATGAAACCTACAGCTGTGATGTGTGTGCATTGCACCAAACATACGCTATGAGTAATACAAAATGTGTGTGTATGTGTAGATTTAAAAGTGCTGACACATACTGTACAGTACACACCTGAAATGCATGCCTTAACCCTCGTAATGTCCTCTGGGTCAAAATGACCAAAATCACTAGCTCTTTATGGCAGAAAGAAGGCGCAAATCCTAATTCTACAGTTTACACAGACATATGATGTGCACTGCTGGCACAACAAGGTGTGAGTTTGAAACCCGAGGACAACAGGAGGATTAAAAGTCACAACGAAACGAACAAATACATAAAGAAATTATTAATAAAGAAATAAATACACACGGAACTGACAATAAAAAGAACTACATAATCAGACACAATCAGGTGGCGCCATCTGGTGGCACAATAAGATATATTGGCAACAGGAGGGTTAAGAACTGTGCTAAATGTATACACCATATACATATATATCCATGCCCTTGACAATGAAACTGGATCTAGGGGTTAGGGTGGTTGACTCGTACCTGATAGGCTGTAGGTTCAAAAGGCCTACCTGTAAGAATCGGCTAATGATTGTAGCTCAGTAGTGTAAATGTAATTTATGTTGAATTGTATACAGTTTATGATTGGTTGATACAGTAGTACTGATCTTTAAGTAAACACATTAACCTCTTTAGTAGCCTATAATAGAATTAGGATTGCAATTATAGAATAAAAAGAAAATGGTCCACATGAAATGAACATGGCTAACAGTATCTGCCCTGAACAGACAATGACATTGATGGAACACTTCATTCTCTTTATTACACTCAGCATGCTTAGTCACATGGCCTTAGGGACATGCTTAATCAATCATAAAGGGAGCTGGATCACCTGGCAGTGGTATCAAGTGAGTATTAATCTTCATCAAGAGATTTCCTGTCTCCTTTGATATATTTCTTTTACATTTCCTCTCACGATACTCACATTTGAAGGCCCCATATCATTACCATTTCCAACTGTCATGTTGGAGAGACTTTTCCTTCTTTAAACCTCGTTATGTCCTCCGTGTCAAAATGACCCAAATCACTAGCTCTTTGTAGCAGATAGAGGGCGCTAAACCTAATTCTACAGGAGTCAACCACCCTAACCCCTAGATCTAGCTTCATTGTCATGGGCATGGAGATATATTATGGTGTCCTGGAACGACACTCAGGAACCCATCCCCAGAGAGGGTGGATTCAGAGAGGGAGCTACATCACAGCTGTGGCAATCAGTGGAGAAGACCATGTGGCTGATCAATGAAAGCCACACCAACCAGGGGAATAAAAGAGACCAACAACCGGAAGATCAGGAGAGAGCAAGTAGGTATCAAGTGTACGGTTGTTTATGACCCTGGACTGGCATAATGGTGTTGACTGCAATTATTGGATTGGACTCCTCGTTTGTTTCCTCAGACCCCGATCGACGACCATGACTTCGCACCATGGATTACGGATTGACGCCTCGGACTTTATATTCAATAAAACCCATTGAACAGCAGCTCTGAGCCTCTGTGCCGTTCTCTGGGGGGGTTCGGGTTGTTGCAATATGTATATACATTTAGCACAGTTATTAACCCTCCTGTCGCCCTTCTTATAGCTTATTGTGCCACCAGATGGCGCCACCTGATTGTGTCTGATGATGTAGTTATTTTTATTGTTAGTGATGTGTGTATTTCTTTCTTTCAGTTTTTGTGCCTTGTAACCCACCTGTTGTCCACGGGTTTCAAACACACACCTTGCTGTGCCAGCAGTGCACATCATTTGTCTTTAGCGCCTTCTATCTGCCACAAAGAGCTAGTGATTTGGGCCCGGAGTACATCATGAGGGTTAAACATGTTTCAAAATGTGTCCAGCCCCTTTCAGGTCTTTTTCAGAAAACAAAACTGGACAAAAAATACGAACCTTTAGACACTTTCACACATATATATTTCTGCGTTACATACAGGAATTAATGTCCCCAGTTATGTGGCTTCCTATGAATCTTACATGGAATATACTTTTTTTTAATATACTGTACAACCTGTCTTTAGGATATCTGTCATTAAGCCTTATGACCTTATAACATCATTATAGTGGGATCGAGGTTTTCTCTGAGAGTCATTATGAAAATAGCTTTCTGTACTATCAGTATTCTACTAAGACAGAAAGAGCCACTTGACATTCCTCATCCGACCACCATAATTCAATACACCTCTGGGTCATCAGTCATCTGAAAGACCCATGCGCTACAGTGGAGAGGAGAAGCAGCAGCACCAGCACACTTCCACATTCTATTACTGTACACCAACAGCCAGCACGCAGATCAACGCACGCATCCTTGAACATCTGGACACATAATACACACACAAGCATCGAACCATAGGGCAATTCATTCTATTCACAGGCCCCGTATCAGGAACTTAGAAAATTACAGCTCTTTGAGCTAAATTTATCAGGTCTGATTCAGGAATGAGGTCTAGCTGAATGGAAACATCTTTCATTATATAGCACTGAATAGAACAGTTGTGTTTTTATGATGTACTTCTGCTTCTTCAGGCTGCTTGGAACTAGTAATAATGTTCCCTTTGATGCAACCAATAATCCATGTTGAGGACAGTTAACAATTCATTACTAAAGATTTAATATTAATGGACATTGTTGCAATGCCAACTCTTCTTCCTGTCAAGTAGGAAGCCTGCTTCTCTTGCATTTCATTTTGGTGGGGTATACAGTTAGGGTGTAGAAACCCAGCTGAGACAGCAAAACAGCAAACTATATTTGCTTAACCAGCTGAATCTAAAAAACTGTAATTAGGTAAGTGAAATCAGCATTGGAGTGGTAGAGCGGAGTCAGGGAGATGTCAATCAAATGCACAAAGAGGTCTAAGGAGGCACATTAAGTGAAAACAACTGTGTGCGGACAGGGGCTATAGAGTATGAATGCAATGTTGAAATACATTTAAATTAAAAATAAATAAATTAAACACATTAAAACACTTCATAAATAAAGAATGTATTACCTGATTGTGTCAATTTGGTGAAAAATACTGTATACATCTAATTATTTATTTAATTCATCTATAGCACTACTGTAATTAGGATTAATCTTTGACCTGAAAACAGGACAATTGTTTCCCTGCATCTACAGTATACTGCAACCCATTGTAATGTCAAAAACTACACAGTAAAACCCATTCATTGTGTCCTGGACAGGAAATCCAACTTTACTTAATTACTGTATTTTGCTTGAGTCAAAATGTTTTGAGGTTGTAATAATATACCCGTAAGGTTTGTTGAGATACTGCAACACTGATTGTGTGCACATACACACACACACACACACACACACACACACACACACACACACACTGCATAGTATCTCTGAAAGTCCAATGCTTAATCTAAAAATCCACTATCCAACAATTTAACCCTCCTGTTGTCCTCGGGTTTCAAACACACACCTTGTTGTGCCAGCAGTGCACATAATATGTGTGTGTAA
>JAODUG010005244.1:0-10113 GCA_027564795.1 Aphredoderus sayanus
CGAAGACATTTCTAGGCTCTCATTCAGTCACCTCTTCTTCTCATCTGACCACCTCGCTTTCTTCTTCTCTCTCTCTCTCTCTCTCTCTCTCTCTCTCTCTCTCTCTCTCCCCCCTCCATCTACTCTTTCTGGTCCATTTTTCTCTGCCCTCTGCTCATTCTGTAAATGTCCACTACTCCACCACAGAGAATTCTTGGTGGATTACAGGTACTATTTTATTTGTGTCCGGACGAACAGTACCTTACTTATTACCTTTTGTAGTTGAATCCAAACACTGCTCCTGGCTTCACATCATTCTGTACTCCAGCCTTTACATCTAGTCTCTTGTAACTGTAGAAGTGACTAGGGTTACTAGAGTCAATAAGTGTACTTGTATTGTATTTTTTTTGCATATGTTAATACATTATAGCTGGTGAATGAGTTAACATTAGCATAAATGAGATATAGTGTAGAAATATGAGGTTTGCTGCCAATAACTGGCAAGGTTTTCATATTAATCTGTAGTATTTTTCTGTTTTTAGGGCTCCACCAAGTCATTGACCTATACTAAGCAAAGAAACACACTGCCCAGGTAAACATCTCATTTATCTCTAATACAACAATTAACCTGATTAGCTGGGTAACCATGCATGCTAATGTTAACAATTGATACAAAATAAATATATGACTATTACTGCAGAACCAATCACTTAAATAGTAAACTAATAGTAAAATAGCCTAATCTCAAGTATTATTGTACAAGTATTATTGTACAATGTGGAAGTGAAGCATGTCTCCATGTGCACAAGCCCTGTCACTGTTTAACTGTTTAAAAGTGATCACTTATCGCAGGCTTTAATTGGTATCTTCAACATAATCTTTTTTCCTGGCTCTCAGTTCACTTATTCCCCTTAATTAAACTCAGCACTGTCAGTTTGTATCATGTGATTCAGTGAGCCCACTTTGATCAGCTCTTGATGTACTTAGACGTTGTCTTCTGTGTAGCATGCCATAGCAGTAATCCATGTACACCTCTTTTAATCATCATTCCATGTCCCCTACCTCCACTACTGACCCCACCCGCCCGCACCCACCTCCACCCAGGAGCTTCAGCGTGGACCGTGTGATGGACCGCGTTATGGAACGCAATTACGACTTTGACCTGACCTACATCACAGAGAGAATCATCTCCGTCTTCTTCCCACCTTTGCTGGAAGAGCAGAGATACAGGCTCAACCTGAAAGAGGTGGCAGCCATGCTCAAGTCAAAACACCAGGACAAGTTTCTGGTAAGGAGGAATACCTTCTGTCTTTGTGTGGGTGTAGGCCTATGTAGTGTTATCTAGTGGCGTCAGTGTTTGACTTTATTGGCTCTTCCTGTAAGCTCCTAATGTACAGTACTTGCAGACTTGGGCATTTTGGTTTCCTTGAGTTTACCCCCAGTGAAATATGTCTGATGCAAAAGTTAATTTTCTTGCAGCTCTTCAACCTGTCTGAAAGGCGTCATGATATCAGCCGGTTGAATCCAAAGGTAAAAGTAGTCTGTGAAATTGTATTCCTACTGTACATATATGCTCGTTTAATATGGGATCCCGGTATTCTTAGGAGTTTTCCATTAATATGTCCTTCCAATCCAAACCAGGTCCATGACTTTGGCTGGCCCGACCTCCATGCCCCTCCGCTGGATAAGATCTGTGCCATGTGTAAGGCCATGGAGACGTGGCTAACATCTGACCCTCAACATGTGGTGGTCCTGCACTGCAAGGTCAGGGGGGTTAAAACCTACTTTACCCAGACACAGCTGGGATTGCCATGTACTGAGAAGCATATCAACCCAGATCACCAGGGTTGATATGCATCCCTGGTTTAGTAGCATGAATAATTTTCTTTGAGGAAGTTATGGATGTATTTGAGGTTCTATCCTGGCAGTGAGTGATTTGAAGGGGCTCCTTAGTAATAAAAAGTATGGGAAGCATCCTAGTAATTAACTACATATTTTTGGTAGAACCCTGAGACATAAACACACTACCTCTCCACAATTACCCATTACTTATGTAAGCAAATCATCCATATAATGCATATTGCAATGAACATTGGGATTGAGGTTACTTTGGTGAATTAGCCTTCATTTCATGTTTTTAGGAAAATATTGCAGATACCTTTATGCTTTGTCATTCTTCCAAATAATGACACTGTGGGCTACCAGGGCTTTGAGGCCTTGTTAATGTTTTTTTTTTATTTTTGGTTTTGCTGAAGCAAACGTAATACTGTGCTAAATCCAGATTACTGCGGTGGTCCCTTGGCATTCCAGATCAGTCTAGCTACAAGAAATTCTTTCCTAGACACACACACTAAATTACTAAGGAATAAACTATTGTTGAAACCCATTCTTGTTAAAAACTGAACTTAAGTTGTCTTGAAGGAATATCAAGTACTTGAGGTTGCTAAGCATTACCTTTTATTTGGATTTAGAAAGGGTTACAAGTGTGGTCTCTGGTATCCATAGGGGTCACTTAAAGAATTTGATGCTGGAATGCCTTTTGGAATGTCTGAGGAAGCAGGGAGCACCCAGTGTGATAAAACACCACAGGGAACAATTTAATTTGTTTTTCAGATCAAAATTGTTCTTTCCTTTTCCGCTTTCAGTATATTGTTGACTTTCTTCCTCTCTCTGGGTATGTTTTGGAGCTATCTGAAAATCATGTTTTTTTACTAAAATCATCTTCCATCCCCCTACAGGGAAACAAGGGTAAAACAGGAGTGATTGTCGCAGCCTACATGCACTACAGCAAGATCTCTGCAGGGTGAGCCTTTGTATGATTGCTCATCACTCATCAAAATGTATCCATACATGAAACAAGAGTTATGGATATCATTAAAATGACATGATAAATGGCGACTGTAAATAAAGCCAGCATACCAGAGACTTTTTATTTTGTATCTTGTATTCAACTGTTTTTAGCTGTGTGCATGGCAGAATGATTTCCATATAAACTTGTTGATAATCATTTGATGAATGAAGCCCTGTGGATTTTGCACAGGAAGAGTGGAAACTGGTTTATCCTGTGGCCAACGCCAGCTGTATCCTATCCATGTTCTTTCTGGCACCCAGTGAGTCTGGTGCAGGTCTCATGATGGAAACTGTTTTTTTTGTGTGTGCGTATGAGCAGGGCAGACCAGGCCCTCAGTACTCTTGCCATGAGGAAGTTCTGTGAAGATAAGGTATCCTCTTCCCTCCAGCCGTCCCAGAACAGGTAACGGATGACTTGCAGGGATGGGCGAAGGGCATTCTCACCATTTTGTGTATCCCGGCACAGAATTAATATATATTTTCTATACTTTATATAAATGCACTGATTGCACTGCAATTGTGCCATTTTACTTGTATGACAACAAACTAGCTATCTTGTCAAGTTAGTTTCTAGCTAATGTCCCTACAATAATGCTGCATTGCAAAATCATTGGAAACTACCAGTAAGCTTGAAACACTGGCACTCAAGATTAAGGTCAGAAATCATAATTTTTCTTATTTTTATTCAGTTTTTCTAGTTTTTGAGTGCATAGTACATTGACATTCGTAAGCTTTTGGTGTTTAGAATGTATTTTAGCAACAGCCATTTGACTTATGGTTGCTACGAAGAAATTATTGGACGCTACAAGCTTATGAAATCCCAGAGCTACGAGCTGCCAAGTTTATAAGGAATGCAGCATTAGACTAAAGTTAGTCAGAAGCTGTTAGTTGTTCTTCATAACAAGTTTATATGCTACTAAATAAAACTGAATTCAAATGATACTTTCTGTCTCTGTTTGAGTCCTGTTTGAGTCTATGTGTTCAGCTTTTACTCCCTTTCTAATAATCAATTCTGAACTCGCCACTGTCAGTGATGTTTTGCATATGGGCTCCTTTTCTGTTTGCCTAAATACTTTATTTTTACAATATTTTGTTCTTGATTTGCATTCCTTGCAGTGCTCCCTCTCTTAACTCTCTTTTTGTTTTCTGCCGTCCTTTATTTACATGTTATTTGTAATTAATTTGTTCTAAACCCAGCCTCTCACTTTCTTAGGTATATCTATTACTTTGGAGGTCTTCTCTCTGGGGCCATCAAGATGAATAGCAGTCCTCTTTTTCTCCACCAAGTCCTCATTCCTTCGCTCCCCAACTTCCAAGGAGAAGGAGGTGTGTGTGTGTGTGTGTGTGTGTGTCTGAGTGTGAGTGTGTGTGTGTGTGTGTGTGTGTGTGTTGTTAGATGTAATGTTGCAAAGGGGTATCCTACACAGTACCTCACATAAACGTGTGTTTATTGTTCAAAATGCATCCCAGCTTAACAACAAGAGTGGTTGGTTTTTTAACTCTTGGCAGAATTTGTAACTCAGTTTGTTTAATGTAATCAGGGTCTGTAGGAATGTTTTACATAGAAAAAGGGCCCGTGACTCAAAAAGAGACGCATGTCTACCATCTTATTATTTGCACATGCTCGCTATTTGTTTGTGTGTGCGTATGTCATGGGTTGTCTTGGCACGGCCCTATGGGATGCATGCCTTCAAAATGACAGCAGTGTTTTCTGATGGTCCGGCTTCACCCTCTCCACCCACACACTTATCTGTTTATGTTTAATCTGACCATTGAGGCACGGGGAGGCAGGGGGAGTGTGCACATTCCTGGCTCTCGCTGCTTGTTTGATTAACGTTAGCTCCTAATACATCTCTCTCTCTCTCTCTCTCTCTCTCTCTCTCTCTCTCTCTCTCTCTCTCCCTCTCTCTTCTATTACAAGGTTACTACCCCTTCTTGAAGATCTATCAGTCTATGCAGTTGGTGTATACCTCTGGCATATAGTAAGTCTCTTGCCCCTGTTTTGTTCCTGATCAGTATCTGATCAATTACTACAGAGTTAAACTATTACATCATTTAAAATGAGAAATAAACACGAAGGCATACTGCAAGACCCGCAAAACACCAGCATGACATCAACTGCACATTGGCCAACATTTACATACATACAGATTTCAAATCTATATTGTATTGGTGTTGAATATTATATTTGTATTCTGTACCAGGCTTGAGGTAGGTTAACAAATCTACAATGTTAGAGAAACAATAGTGAAGTAGTGATAATAGGTATAAGGTGAAAGCATAAGAAACATTTTACACCTTAAAATAACATAGTCACAGTCCTACATGAATGACAAATATAATTTGTATTTTTTCTTAACCCTCATGATGTCGTCCAGGTCAAACTGACCCAACGCTTTAGCTCTTTGTGGCAGATAGAAGGCGCTAAACCTATTTCTACAGCTTACACAGACATATGATGTGCACTGCTGGCACAACAAGGTGTGTGTATGAAACCCAAGGACAACAGGAGGGTTAAAAGGCAAACAAAAACAAACAAATACATAAAGAAATAATTAAGAAATAAATAAATACACATAGCAATGACAATAAAGAGATCGACACAACCATACACAATCAGATGGCGTGATCTGTTCAAAATGATATTATAAGGACAACAGGAGGGTTGATTACATCAATTGTAGATGATCTATTAATACAATATATTTAACATTCAACATTAAATACTGGTATTGGATTATAATATAATATAATATAATTTAATAATACCTTTACATAGCTTAACACGTGAATATGTAATGGAAATGTAATTTGATATTTTATATTTTTCTCTTCAACATCTTGTAAATGTTTTACAAATACAAAAGTCCCACTGTGTAACACACATGGTTGTGTGTACTGTGCTGCCCACAGTGACTTACAAGGAACCGGAGGGAGAAGGCTGTGTGTGACCATTGAACCAGCACTTCTGCTAAAAGGTGACATCATGGTGAGTGTGAGACTGTTCAGTTTCTGTATACATAAAATGAGTCATATAAAACCTAAAGACAAACAAGAGAGAGGGGTTTAAAAACCGCTGGCTTTAAAAAATAAATTTAGTGAGTCTTACTTAGAGATACACTAAAAATAATGGCATTCATTATTCCCCCCTCTGCTGCCCTCTGCAGGTGAAGTGCTACCATAGAAGAGCCCAAAGCGCTGACAGGGATACAGTTTTTAGGCTGCAGTTTCACACCTGCACCATCCATGGATGTCAGCTGTGGTTTGGCAAGGGAGAGCTGGATGAGGCTTGTACAGGTACAGAAAGTTTGTTTGTTTAGGATTAGGCCTGAATACACTTATTTTACACTGACATTTCTGAGAGACAAACTTTCTCAATTATGTTTTATAATCAATATTATATTATAATGAAATAATAATGAAAAGGTATTAAATAATATACAGTATGTGTGTATCTACATATATTTCTTTGTTTTTGTTTACAAATATTACATATATTATTAAAAATACTGTATATTCTAGTATAATATTATATATAACATTATGACATATGAAATATTAATTACTTCATGGCAGACCTTTTGCTGTCCTATTTGTCCAATCAAACCTTAAACAAACACTTTATAATTGGATGTGGGTATAACTTTCCTGCCATTTTGCATCACCAATGTAGAATTTGAACATTTCCTCTGGGTTTGCGCAGCAAGCCAGCAGCAGCAAGCTGTAAAATGAAGGTCCCATCTGTTTCCTAATCTCTATAAATTTGCTAGAACAAATAATACAGTCCCCACATGAATAAGATTAAATGTGCCTCATTTAGCTTCCCTGAATAGTCTGCTGTCAATTCAGAAGTACACACACTAAATACTGGTCGGAAAATTGCTATGCTGGTCTAATTTATTTAATATTAACTTGCTGGAAACGAGTGCAGTGTCTGGGAATGTATTCATATATTGTTTGCTACAGTGAAATGTATTCTCCTAACAATGTTGTTAAAAAGAAACTCTTAATTTGTAGTAGTTTAATACACAGGGAAAGCTCAGAGGATGTGTTGGGCTATTACTTAATTCCATAATGGGCCTGCTCATTACCCTATTTCCTTGGCACTTACTTTTTGTGAAATGGCAGAAACACATCCAACTAAACACAGTGACTGCAAGGCACAGACAAAGCATTGTGTATGGTCACCAGTATATGCTAAATGAAGCATTCAGCAATGTAAATGGAGCATTGAGCATATACCTCTGTGGAAGATATTAGTTTATGTGATATGGTAGAGCCATGCTTGGGGTCAGGACCAAAAATGTGCTGCGGGTATAGCAATGCTTTCAAAGGCCTGGATCTTGGGGAGATTCCCTTTACAGTCCCACAGCAGGTTGAAACAGGTTTAACATTCACTGAGATTATAGTGTGGACTCCCTATTTGCTGGTGGTCCAATCAGGGTGGCTAAGTGCGATGACGTTGAAGTCAAGAAATGTTGTTAGAGTTAGATGGTGGTACAGCTAGCCATCAAAACATCTGTAGCAACGCCAGTTGTTTAAAGACTGTCCAGTAGTTTCAAAATTAACCAGAGGTCTATGCCCAATATGAGACAATGACTGCAAACACTTCCCAATAGAGGGTGTCCATTCACAAAAAATAATTTATGATACATTTTCCTGAAAATGTGACCATGTTGTCTTCTCCTCAGATGAGCGTTTCCCCTCCGACGCCACAGTTGAGTTTGTGTTCTCCTCTGGACCAGAGAAGATCAAAGGTTGGTTTAATCCATTTCCTTCAGCTTTTTTACTTCTGTAAACAATAAATGCACTCATTTGAACTCAGTATGTGAGGGCTCCTCACTCCACACCGTATGCCATCAACGGAAGCAACTAAAAGATGAGACTTTTCTGATTTGGTCCTCCAGGTCGAGAGTACCAGAAGAACGATCCAGCTGTCACAGTGGACTACAACACAGCAGACCCTGTGGTTCGCTGGGATTCATATGAGAACTTCAACCAGAGATACCAGGACAGCCTGGAGGGTACACTTATTTATAGACCATAAAGCATGTGTCTAGTCAATCATCGAAACATCATCAAAAAAGATACCAGAGATAGTTTATAGATAGATAGATAATAGACGTATTTAGACCTATTGTCAGTTTGACTGAGGTCATATCACACACTGCAGTGTGTGATGTCACAAGTCACTAAACTAATCACAAAGCAGGTGTTGGTTGACATGCCCTATGGGTGTGAGATGTGAGACCAGGGTGTGTCCACACCAAGCAGAGTGTGTAGGCTACAATCCCAGCCAGCAAGAGTTCTAGTCAGCCATATACCGTATGATTAACATTAAACACCTATGTCTTTACAGACACGGTGCTTTACAGTTTAGGGCTTTTTGTTTTCTCATGGGATTTTCAGTTTTTAAACGTAGTTTTATTAGACGTTTAAACTTAGTACAGCAAATAATCTATCCACTGCTATAAAAGCTTATTGAGCCACAGCTCCTTAAAAAGAATTCAAAGAATTACATTAAACACAACATAAAAATGCTTTATATGTAATATAACATATACTGTACTGCATTAATATCAATAACTGTATAACAAGCTTGCAGTGTGAAAAATGAATGCATGTTTTTGTAAAACTATCTCCGATATAAATCAAGTGACTGTAAAAGGTTCCATGCATGATGAGTGTGTGTCCCTGTCAGACATCGCCCACACCAGGGGTCCTGTAGACGGCAGCCTGTACGCTCAGATCAAGAAGCGCCGTGGCCCCGGTTCCGGCTCTCTCTCCTCTACCAATGGCAGCAGCCCGGGGCCGGGCTTTACCGATGACAGACCCAATCACATGGCCAATCCCAGCTCGGACTCCGCCCTCTCGCATTCCTGCCACTCCAACCTCTCCTCCGTCCACACTGAGCGTCTGGACGAGCCCGTCGGCCCCCCGCCCCCGACCAGACAGGAGAGGGAGGATCTGGAGCGGCTGCTGGGGGGCATGGAGGGGAACCGGGGCGGCGGAGAGCGCGAGACCGCCATCTTGGATGACGGCGACTCCCTGCCCCCGCCGGAGCGCGCGGGGACCCTGAGGCTGGGCCGCTCCTGCTCCTGCCGGGTGGGCTACCGCTCCCAGCGCTGCGCCGAGCCCGGCTGCGACCGCACCCTCCTCATGCCCAACGGCTACTGCCTGGACCGGGCGCCCGGCACCAACGGACACCGGGGGGCGGCCAGCCCCGGCCCCCCACCCTCGCACGTGGACCTGTGCCAGCACTACAGCCCCCACCCCCACCAGCCCCTCCCCCCGCCCGACCTGGTGTGGGACCGCCACCAGAGCGGCCCCGCCCACTGCCTGCACCGCTCCTGCTCCGAGGCCACGCCCTCTGTCCGCCACCTGTGCCCCTACCCGGCGCCCGACCTCGCCCCCCACCCTCACCCCCTAGCCCCCCAGGGACGGCTCCTCTGTCGGGGCGATGACTACGGCCCCTACCACCCCCCTCCCCCGCCCCACAGCCGCCACCACTCCAAGCCCTCCGCCAGCCCCACCTACCACGACATCGTGCTGCTAGACACCCCAGCGCCCCCTGGCTGCCCGTGCCGGGACTGCGGCCTGCGGCGGGAGGACTCGGCCGTCTACCATGGCCTGAGGCTGGACCCCTGGGAGCGGGAGGCGGAGCTCCAGCAGAGGGAGGCGGGGCTGAGGCGGGGCCCGGAGCTCCACCATTGGGAGAGGGAGGCGGGGCTGAGGCGGGGCAGGGAGATGCCCCTCCCCTGGGAGTGGGAGCGGGAGCGGGAGGCTGAGTATTGGCACCGCAGGGCCACCGTAACATCCTACGCTCCGCAGACCTTCACCTTTGACCCCCTGCCGTCGGGACACCCGGCCTACCCGGAGGCGTCGCGCTCGCACGCCCACTCACACCTGGACCTCAAGTACAGCAGCAGCAGCAGTGGCTACCAGACGCCCCGCCCCGCCTGCCCCTGCTCGCCCTCCGAGAGCCGCGGCTATGCCTCGGGCTACCAGTCCGAGTCCACCTCCCCTCTGCCCCCCGCCGCTGCCTACCCCGGCTTGTGTCACCACGGCAACGGGCCAGCCGACCACGGCCAGCATCACCATCGCCATTCAGACCTGCAGCCATCATACTGCTCTGACTCACACACTGGTGAGTCTGAGTAACAGGTTTAAGGGTTAATGGGTTAATGGGGTTAATGGTTTAAAGGGTTGTTTAACCCTCGTAATGTACTCGTAATATAGTATTTAGCCACACGGCGGCGCCATCTGATTGTGTATAATTTGTGT
>JAODUG010005245.1:0-10113 GCA_027564795.1 Aphredoderus sayanus
ACCAGCTACGCCTCAAGGACAAAGAGGTAGAAATTACCTATGGTGCCCCCTGGTGGTAAAAATGCAATGAAGAAAATATAGCATACAAAACCATTGGAAGGTAATGTAGAGATACATTACAAACAGTTATACACATATCAAAACTGTATATCTGTTAATAAAGAACATAAGGACAAGGCAGTTATCACATACATTTATACCAATAATGTGATTCAGTAATACATGCTTATATACTGTATGAACATTCAGGATTATATACTGTATGAATAATGGATTTTACTATCCATTATTGCTAGCAGGTCAATTTCATAAGCGTGATTGCCAAGGTGCTACAGTATCTGTAGTATTTGTCAGGTTATATTCTATTCTTCTCTCAGAATGTGTCTCCGGTATTCCTCCTCTTCCTGGAGTGTGTGTGGCAGCTGCTGCAACAGTACGGGCCAGCCTTCCAGTTCTCAGAGACTTACCTGACAGTTCTGTCTGACAGCATTCACGTCCCTGTGTTCAGCACCTTCCTCTTCAACTCCCAGCACCACAAATCTACCATCGTCAAGGTGGGGGCGGGGGCGGGGGCCTGGTTCACATTAATATGTAGACATTAACTCTTGGTACTGTATATCTGGGGTTTCTGTTCTGAAAGCAATATGTAGGCATTAAAGTATTTATGCACTGCAACATTTGTGCAGTGATGTACAGTATCAACATATTTGCATACAGATAACTTTAGTAACTACATGTGTAGCAGTTACCAAGATTACCAAGGAGAGTAGAGACTTTACTTAACATTTGCTTATCAAGTTAGATTTTCATGAACTTTAAATACTAGCTGCCAATAGTGCATACTAGCCTGAGCCTCACAGCTACAACTCCTGTCCTGCTTAGACAAGAGAGCATTATCCCCTCTAGTCACTGACACTGTAGTCTACTGTACAGTAAGATGACATAACACAAGTGGTGCTGTGGCTGCCAGTTGTTTTTAAGTGTAGTGCAGTCAATGTATATATTTCCCTGAAAATAACTCCTATGAGGCTTTGTGAGAAATCTGGTGGAAATCTTAAGAGTGTTCACTGGCCCTAACTAACACTCTGGTCTCTGTTTGCTCATCTTGGCAGGCTGAGTCGCCCCGCTCACAAAGAGGTCCATTGAACTGTCCTTCGGTGTGGGACTGGTCAGTCCAGTTTGACTGCAAGGCCCAAGAGCTCTTTGTTAACCCTCTGTATTCTGAGAAATCCAGGCAGGACAAGTTAGTACGAAGGTCCCACAGGCCTAAGGTATACAAACAAACAGTAGACTGTAAAATCTCTTTACCAAAACTGAACATAAACTTGGCATATATCTCAAGTTGACAGTGTCTTTGCTGCAATTGCATGGCTCCAGTTAGCCATGAGCTAGTATGATAATATAAATATCTTTTGCATTTTGTTTGTGAACAGCGTTTTTAATAATGCTCTCCACAATCGCTCATGTTGCCTTTAGTTTGGATAACACTAACAAATGTCCTGTTTTTTTTTCATCATCACTATTGTATTATCAAAAAATGTATACTGGTTATCAATGGGGAAATAACGTTTGCTTTATGATAATTTTTTATTTATAAAAAGTCACTTAAAAACAAAATCAGCAACAAGTTTTTAAAATATATGAACTGTAAAGCATTATGAATAACACCATTGCTTAATGTAAACACAATCTGTGTTTAAATAATCATATATAAATAAGTGCTGCAGTGATAAACCATCATGTTGTACCTCTAGCACCAGAGGCAGCTGTCCTTGCCCAGTTCCACCTTCAAGACGCCCCCTAAGAAAGGGGGCTTCTTCAAGGAGGAGACGGACAGCCTGAGGAAGATTCTGCGGGTGAAACGCATCAGTCGCTGGATGCTGTCTCCAGACTCCCCCCAGCCGTCCTCCAGCAGCCGGGCCTTCTATGAGGCATGGCAGCAGAAGCCCCTGGACTACCACAGCCTGCTGCTGCCCTGCCTGGAAGGCCCCTCGCTGCGGGTCTGGATGCAGAGGTACCTCCGCTGGATGGACGAGGTGCAGATCTTCGGTGGAGGCGCGGTCACGGTCCTCAACAAAGTGTCTGATTTGCTGGAGGAAGTGCAGAGGTTGCAGAGGGAGCTGGAGAGGCAGGGAGGCAGCTTGGGCACCAATAACCAGAACACCATGGCCAAGAGGGTCCCGGTGGAGGTGGAGGCTAGGTCGTCTGCACGCCTTTCCTCATTGTTTCCTTTTACTATTCCCCGGAGTAACTGGCCTTATAAACCAGCCATTCCATCCAGCCTCCAAAGCCTGATGGCCTCAGAGAACTTGGCAGGCAAGGAGGATTACGACGACCTAGAATCTATTGTCTGATAGTGGGAGGGTGACGATCCTCAACCAACATGCTACCTTAGTACAACAGTGTATGTGATGCTAACCGTGCCCTAGGAAAGCCTGAGCTGTGAAATATTTTCTGTGAATAGGAAGTAACTCATGCTTTGACAGTTTATATGAAATAGGGTCACTTTCCAAAAAGGGTGATTTAGAATTCTACAGAAAGAACAATTTATATTCTTTGTTGAATTCCAGGTTTTGGAAATGAATTGGGTTACACCTTTAGTCAGAATTGAAACAAATGTAATCTAAAAGGTTACTGTATAGCCGGAATATGATGTAAAGATTTTTTACATGTATCAGAGGTTGCTTATTTGGAAACAAGCCATTTGCTCTAATGCACTGCTTTCTAATTTAGGGGCAAAGGAACCAAATACGACCCCAAACATGTACACAAATGCCATTGAAGCAAGGGTGTTAATTTTGTATAGAAAAAGGGAGCTTTGGTATCATGTAGCTATAACAGGGATTTAAAGCTAATGCAATGCTGGTTGCACCTAGATGCTGTATCTAGAGACAGAATATAGACATGGGATGTCACTGTTGAGAAAATAGCACAAGGCAGTGAATTTGCATTTAAGTTGCCTTCTTGTGCTCTTGAAGCACTCTTAAGTTTGTCCATAATGTGCCTAGAGGGTTTCATTTAACATGTCTACCATTTAGAGAGAGAGATTGAGATGCGTTTAAGAAGTATGTTTAGATATCGCAGAGCCATCTACTGGCTTGAAAGGGAAGGCTCAAGATGTTGATGGGGACTTCAGTATACAAATAGTGTAAAAGGCTGTATAATTAATAATTCCATCATTACCTTTGTAGTTCCACCTGACAGACTATCTGTATGTCTTTGTCTCATGTACATTATATTCACAATGTATTTCTTTGTATGCTAATGGTAAATGGGCAAGTACTGTTTGTCGTCTTGGACCTGATTTAATCTTGGAGGGTGAATATCTTAAAAATAAGTCCACATTAAATGTAGTCAAAATATTTAAATAACCTAATTGATGCATGACTTTTTCTGGCACTAAGGTTAAGTGTCCTGAAAGTGTCCTGGCTAAACCTGAAAAGCCAGATTACACTGCCATTTCTACCTTGTGGAGAAATATGCAGACTGACTGCATTCACACCTCATAACTGTATTATGAGGTGTGAAGTAGCTTGTATTGCAAACCGGTGCATCATCTGACACATCATCTTCCTGTACTGATAACACTGTGCATTAACATTCCTATAATATGTGTTTATGATGTAGAAAGTTAAAGTATATGTATTGCATATAATACAAGGTGCAGATGTGGTTTATGTCAATTGGCCAGCAGTTAAACAGTTATGTAGAAAGATCCCTATAGTCTATAGTCCCTATAGTCCATGGAATGAAGTCGATTTTGCAAGTAAATGAAGTAAATGTGTAGTCAGAATATAATCCCTTTTTTAATAAGTGGTATACCAGCAATTGTCAGTCAGGGGTCCATTTCCATATTACATTATATTATTTACATTTATCAAATGTAATTTACAATACATGATTACAATAGATTTATGCTTAATTTTTACAGTATTTACAGGATGTCAAATTTGTTGATCTGTAACAGATTCGAATTCATGAAAATGTTAACGCATGGCAAATCATTTGACTTAAGTTTATACATTTTACTGTTTTTGATTGCAGAGAAATATTGGCCCAATTTTAGCTTTGTTTTCTTTCTTCAAGCTGTGACTATAGTCTTTAAGTTCTCATGATACAGCCCCTACTACTGACAGCAGTCACTATGTGCATCCATGTTCAGAAGATGTGTGTGTTGTGCAGACTACGCATCATTTGTAGCAGTTGTTGAAAGGATTGGATTATGTGCAATGACACAGACAAAAAATAGTGTGAACAAATTGTATTACTGCGTAAGTAAAGATATGAGTAATGTTTATGCCTTAAGCTTTGGAGAGTTGTGAGATGTATATTATGCTACTGGTATTGGATATTTGTTTTGTATTTTTATAAGGCTTATTATTTTTTATTAAAACATTCCTTTGCACTACTGATACTGAATACCTAAAGTAAATTGTAATACTCTTACATTGCATGACATGCCACTGATGATGGCTTCTCAACAATAAGATGGCAATAGTTTTTGTATCTTTCTTATGATTTATAATAAAGATTTGTCAAACATTTAACTTGCATCAGTGTATTGTTGGCAACAGGCCACATTTACATCACATGTAAATGTGTGATTTAGATCACAATTAAAACTTGAGGTTGGAAAAATAGTAGGTTGGTATTAAATTTGAAGGTTAAAATCCTATAGCCTACAACACTAAATTATGGCTATCACATAATCATAATATTTAAAATCTACCATTATGAAATATAATGCAATTCAACTCCATCTGATATCAGGTGGACTAACTAAATATTAATTTGTAAAATTAATGATTTGTGCATATCCAAATCAAGCCTTTGTCCAAGTGTAAAGCAGTCACATCTACTGTACAGTACCTGGCCTGAGGTGTGATGTGTTTAATCTAGACTCGGGAAGTTCTCAGTCGCAACTGAACACGCTTCTTTCCTCCTGTCAATCTGGTCGACTCGGGAGCTCTGTGCCACATCCACTGCACTCGTCAGCGTACTACGCCATATTGAACCCATATTAGCCTCCGCTAGTCGGGAGGGAGAGGCGGTAAACAGAAAACCGTTGAAGTAAATAATATAGGATTACTGTAGTTGAGACGTTTGACCGAATTGCTTTATGTACTAATATAACTGAGTCGGTACAAACATCTTGGGCAGAAGAGGTCCGAGGAGGTTTTGGGTTTTTTTGGTCGTTGTTTATCCTAGCTCGGGGTTGCAGACATGACTTCCTTGACACAGCGAAGCTCGGGCCTGGTGCAGCGGCGGACCGAGGCCTCGCGTAGCGCCGCTTCCGACAAGGACAGGGCATCCGGGGATGAGGACGAGCCGCGCCGCGGGGAAGAACAGGACAACGACGACAAGGGAGACTCCAAAGAAACTCGACTCACGTTGATGGAGGAAGTGCTACTTCTAGGGCTGAAGGACCGAGAGGTTAGGAGTCAGTTGTTGGGTTTTAAATGTTGTACAGTATCGGGAATGTTTTGTGATCATTGGTTGTCAAGTTTTTTTGGCTTAGCTTAGTTAGCATAAGCTAGCGTTAGCCCCCTGTTCAGCTTGTGCAAACATTCTAGTGTGGACGTGTTGGTGCTTTTAACTATTGGGATTAATTGGGAGAACAATATTTTGTTGTGGAATGAAGTTTATTTAAATAAAAGTAGATATAATCAGTTGGCTGAACCGTGCTACTATAGTTGTAGTGTCAGTATAGTACATAGTATTTACGTTACTGTACAGTACCGGTACAGTATTGGTATTTAATTTACAAACTGGCCTTAACGTAACGTACTGTACTGGTAACAGTACTGTAGTACGTTACTGTGTACTGGAACATTGGTTTTGTTGAGATGTTTGTAAGCAGCAAGTTACCTTCTTAATGTTGAGTTTGAGTAAATGAACAACAAGGTAACATCTACTGTTACTTAATATATAATATGTAAAGACACTAATAATCCCCCTGCCCGTGGCGCCTTAAGGTTGCCAGTGATCAAGTCTGCGTTTGTGCTGTGGCTAAACATTAGCCAAGAGCAGGGCTTGGCATATTACAAGAAATTGTAATATGCATGCCAAGCACATACGTGTCAGTAGTACCGTAAACATTTACTATTGACAGGAGTCTACTATCATGTGAAAGTTATCTTCAACTGTGAATGTGTACTTGTGGCCGCGATGTTCTCAAATACCCAGTCCCAAACACATAAAGGACATACTTGTCTGTAACAAGAGGTAAAGACTAAGTTGAGCAACTTAGTTGAATGGCTAACATTGAGCGTTTATAACGAAATAAGGGTTAGTTTTCTTAAAGCAATTACATTATGTTATGGAAGTGCTGTTTATGCAAATGCATGCAGCAGGAGTCTTGCATACCTTTTACATAAAAGCCTTGATTTTGCAGTGTATTTTTACATTTCTCTGTTTAATCAACCAGATGATCCCAGAAATAACAGCAGTATATCATTAAAAATGTTGGCCATACTGTGTGCTTATCTCCAAAAGCTTATCCATCTCAATCAGTTTTCTGTTGTTTTTAAACTTTTTTAGCTTTTTAAAACTTTAATGAAACATTTGTCAGATGAACGATAGCATTGCATTCTCTTTGAAGGATACATGATGCTCCTTACATATTTGGTTACTGCAAACCTGTTTCTTTAGAATGCTAGACCTGCCCACTGCATGCTCCCCCCCCCCCCCCCTTTTTCTGGAATAGCAGAAAGAAAACTAGGGTCCGACTGGCCCATTTAAACTTTTTATGAACATTTATGAACTTCACATCTGTGACAGCGAGAAAACATCTAGACTAGAGCCTTAAGAAGCTCAGTTGATATGTATATTTCAAACCAACCTTACAGTGAAATGTTAACGGTCATGATGTTTTTGAATAAAGCTTAAACTTCCTCCAAGGCATAAATGAATATATGAGCTAAGTTTAGATTGTACAGTGTGGTGCAAAACAAAAGCCATACAACTTTTGTCCTACCATATGGGTTCTGATTCTTCTTGCATTGCTTTGCCTCCCACACAATGACATACAATACTATAATCATAGGAAATCTTTGCTGATTTTCTGCTGAACCCTATATTGGCTATTAATGATGGCCAATGCTATAGTGAGTCCACAGTGCTATATCATATGTTTGGTATGTCATTGTAATGGGGCAAACATTTTTAATATTATTATTATTATTCATGTTTTTCTGAATTTGTTGGAAGGCAGCTGCATCGAAATATTGTTTTTGCTAACATACTGTGTACCGTTGCATCCCTGTTGACTATAAAATGTAGTTCTATAGACCCATCTTTACTTGATCATTAAAAACCTGTATGATGGCCTGTAGCCCACAGTACATTAAAGCTACTTCTTATTTTGGAGTTTTAGAAGTCGAAAATATTTCTTTCTTTTCAACAAATGGCTGTTGATGATATTGACTCCGAGTTCACAGGTCCACTTTTCAGTCTTATTCCAGTCAGACAGGTTAGCCATTTAGTAATATGGTTGTTTTTTTTTTGTCTGTTCCTCCAACAATTTCTTTCATATTGACTTGAATTGGTATCTTGTTGTTAGTTAGGCTGTTTTCCAAAGCTTTAAGTTACATCCTCCATTCTCCAACTGTTCTATTAAGAAAGCTACTCCCCCAATGCTAGTAGAGACATAAGAAGCTCATTCAAACTTCAAAATGAAAACGGTCAATTTAATATATAAAAATTCTATCGTGTGCTGTCAGTGTGTATTTTCTGTGCAGGCATGGCGTTTTAATCAGTCATCAGTGGTCAATGTTTTATCAGAATCCTCAATGGTAGGAAGTAGGCAGAGCTGTATCAGGAGCAAATTGTTTTAGGTTGTGCCATCTATTTAGCAGGCAGACGGGCATCTCAAACCGGATATGGAGAATGCTGTGTGTTATGTGTATAGTATGTTAAGTGTAGGGTGGAGAAAATCACTCTTGTAAGAAACTAACTTGGAACCTAGTAAACTTTATCGCACCCGTTGAGCACTCAGTGATTATTTTTGCATAATCATATTGGGCCTTGTAAAGTGTCTTCTTTTCTGCTTTAGGGCTACACCTCTTTCTGGAATGACTGCATTTCCTCAGGCTTACGGGGCTGTATGCTCATCGAACTGGCCCTCAGAGGACGGCTGCAGCTGGAGGCCTGTGGCATGAGGAGAAAAAGCCTGCTTGCCAGAAAGGTAGGAGCAGACCTTGTCACGGCAGTTGGCTGCACTTGTGATTAGTACAGGAGCAATATGTACGTTCATGGGTGTAGTCTACTTTTTGAGACCCAACGCCCTTGAAAGAAGTGGCACCATTTCATACAATAGCCTCCAACATTACAGATGAAGGTTGGGTGTCATCACTAGGTGGCGGGCTGAAACCCAAGTCGAAGATAAATATTTGTCCTTGTGGGTAGAGTTGTGGTTAGGGCTAAAGATAGTAAGGTAGAACAGTAGGCTAATAATTGGCAAGGCCTCTGCCATTAAAGGTGATGCTTGTGGCATACATTCAGGGCACCTGTCAGTGAGGAGCGTTCTCTAAATGCGAGCTGGCAAAGATGCCTCACACTGTTTCTGCCAAACGTCCGACCAGGAGCCAGTTATCAGCAGGACAACAGAGAAAGTGCCATCATAATTGTGGCACTGTCAGACAGAGTTGGCAAGGAAGGTGGCTGCTTTGAAAGTCTTTCCGCCTCTTCTGAAATGTCCCAGGCCGGCAGTATTTTCTCCTCCGAGCTCCTCATTTTGAAATTGAATTGTATGCGCTCTGTAACTGCCGGTGTTTTACTCAATTTGTACCAATGGCTAGTCAGTGTACAGGAAGTACTAAAGTACCGTAATTTCCTAACTTTTAACCGCATTGTACATTACCCGCATGTCACTTTGTCATTTTTAGAAAGAAACTCTTTTAATTTACTGCAATTTATTAAATGTTATCTCAGAGTTTTGGAGCCATTTTTATGGAAAAAATTTATAATAATTTAGTTGGACACCAACCACTTCAATAGAAGTGCTACATGCAATACAGTATGGTAGGTTACACTCGTTTGCTACTCATGTTTTTTACACGCCAACAATTGGCATGACTCCACAAAACGCTGCTTTCAGGAAAAGTAAATTTGTCAACATATTTTGTGCAGCTTTCCTACTTGAAAAGCTGTATTTCTGTTGTATGTGTTTGACTGTATTTCACTCACTGACAAGGACAAACAATGTTCCTTTTCTGTTCATTTATTTCCAAGTTTATTTTAGTTTCATAGTGGTACCCAGTAGCTATTAGTTAGTAGCAGTCACTAGGTAAAAGAAAACGGCTGCCCCTCCTGTCTTTATAGACGTAGGCTGCAGAGTTTCACTGACAATCCCGTAAGCCAACAGCTATAGTCTTAACGTTGCTTTGTGTGTTTAGCGTGTACAGTCCATGTATTTTACAGGCTGTCTAGGCTGACTAGTTTTCCCATGCACTGCATGTGTCTCTAAAGTGTGCCAGGCCACGGGCGGCATTATGTAGTATGGTTCCTTCCAGGTGCTCTCGTCAATTCTTAAAATTACTTTATTTAATTTATTAGTTTATGTTGTGATATTTTATGAACTGCAGTTTGACCTGACAACAAGACCTCAACACTGGAAGGCTACAATGAAATGCACAGACAACGGTTAGCTAACCATTGGCCTGTGTATTGTCGAAAACAATGCCATGTTGAATCCACTGTTACAGTACCAGCATGTGACGGTTATTAACCTTAGAACTACTGACAAATGGAAAAATCAATGTATAAACCGCGGTTAATAGCCGGGAAATTATGGTAAATGTAAATTCTAAGTTTATTCACGGTATGATGGCATATCTGCCAGGGGCCGCTTTTTTCTTCCATGCTGAAAATCTATGTTGAGTGGAAATAATTGATAAAATGTCATTTATCAGAGTTAAGGGTTTTCATTTTGTTTCTCGTATTTTTGGGAAATTCTTCTACCTCAGTCCTTCCATAATGTGAATATAATGAAATTTAAGCTTTACTACAATCCAAAAAATGTTAACCCTCGTAATGTAAAATCACTAGCTCTTTGTGGCAGATAGAAGGCGCTAAACCTAATTCTACAGCTTACACAGACAAATGATGTGCACT
>JAODUG010005246.1:0-10113 GCA_027564795.1 Aphredoderus sayanus
AGTGGTCCTGACAAATTGGTGTGCGCGTATAGCTCTGATGAATTGGTGTGTGTGTGTGTGTGTGCGCGCGCGCGCTTTCATTAACGACACTCAGAGTAATGAGCAGGTTGCCCCTTATGTAACCTCTGCACACTGAGAGATGGATGCGGCGTCAGCTGTCTCAGAGAGTACATGCATCTGTATGTGTGTGTGTGTGTGAGAGTATGTGCGCGCGTGCAGGTGGTCAGTGTGTGTCTATTGTGAGTGCGGGAGTTAAGGAGACAAATGGCTCCCAGGTCCAGGAAACATTTTTATAGGATTACATCACTAGAGCTCCTTGGACTTCATTGACTGGATGTCAAGAATGTGCTCAACCCGGCTAAGCATTAAGCGATCACCACCAGCACCCAGCACCCCCCCGCCCCCCCCCACACACACACAACAAACAGGCCATTTGTATGTCTGTAAATGCACCGTGGATGTGGCACATGTGCCCATTTCACTCGTCTATTCTAGGGATGTTGTTTTTTCTAGGTGGACAATTTTCTCATCTGCAAATGGCAAGCCAAAAACATCAGTAGATAATGTTGCTGATTACAGCCGTGTTTTTATTTACTCTGAAATTGCCCCACTCAGGCTGTTTTGTGGCTCTGGAGTGTATCAAACTCTCTCCCAAAATATGCAGGGAACATTGGCACCTCGGTGCCATAGCCATCGTAGCTTTTTAAGTCTCACAGGACAAAGGGACCTCTTAATACTATTGTCTGCCTACTGCTTTCTTATTCTGTCTCATTCTTGTCAAAACAGCGGTTTATTATAAACACACTTCCTTTGTCATTTATTGTGTGTTCTAACAATGCATGCTTTAGTACTTTTATTCAATTAAACCTTGCTTTAATATCAGTTTGGGGAAATGCATGTTTCTTCGCAGATCATTGATTGACTTTGATGCCGGCATGGCCAGACAGGTTCTGTTAAAAGTTTGGAATCTCGCAAATTTAATGGCTGAGGCAGTCTACTTTGATTGTAGTTTTAATGAGAAGGTGACACTAGGCTGCATAAGACAGCCTGCTTATTCTGTAAAAGTTGTATTTTACAGATATGCTCAACCATAACCACCTCTCAGTCCTGTTAGGTTGCTTTTAGATTTATAGTCTAAACGCTTATTAAAACACAGACCAACGGTGCCTTTTACAGATGTGGTTATTGTTTGTGGTGCTCAGGCCAAGGTAACTAAACGCTTAATGACTTATAGATAAACAATGACACCGTGACGGTCGCACCTCTCCTTGACCCAAACTGTCGTAAATGCAAGCTATAAAACATACTACTGGAAGTCGGCGGACCTCACTTAGAGGAAGTTACCTTGAAGAAAACAACATGGCTGACTCAATATCTAAGGTGAAATAACAGGTACATTGGAAACGTAAGTGAAATAGTGTTGTGGGATCATTCAGACAGTCTTGGGATTAATGGTTTGTGGCACAAAGTAACAAAACATTGTGTGTGTGTGTATGTGTGTGTGTGTACAATTTGTATTTAACAAAGTTCAGAAGATCATCCGGACACACACTATGTGTCCACTATCTGCATCCACAGAGCTGCGCTGGGACCCAGTAGCTGATGGGATTACGTAACAAAGAGAATCATGGGATTAGTGCGCCACTGTAGAGGTAGAAGGCTCGGGAAGGCGGCCATTTTGTTTACCTTTCCTTTATTCTTTTATTCCGTCGTGTTGTGGCTCACTGTCGGGGGCGGGCAGAGAGTGATATCTTGTTTGACTCCTGACAGCACCACTTGGAGAGGAAAATGAAAAGAGATGGTGATAACGCAGAGACTTGCGCTCTTGCATGCACACGCGCACGCACACACACAAACACACACACACCTCCCGCCTGCCTGTCCACCTCACGCTGTTCATAGGGCAATTCAAAGCTGGCAATTTAGGGCCAAGCTAAAATGGACAGAAAAAGCCTAAAATAGTGAGGCAAGGCACCGAAGAGGGGAAGAGCAGCGTGGGGGCCGACTGTGTGATTGGTGGAATGGCAGGGGGACAGATGTAATTTTCAGACAACGACAGGGGAAGTGATGTAATTTTCTGGATGTCGTTTGTGTGCAGGTGTTTGGGGGTGCGCACGGCAGTGGCAGTGTGTGCACGCATCAGCGTGTGTGTGTGTGTGTGTGTGTGTGTGTGTGCACTTGGATGGGGACTCATCAACAAAATACTCCTCATTCTGCTCCTGTGATTGTCTGGAGATACTTGAAATTGATGGGAGTTTTCATGGTATAATGACCATCAATAAATTGAAAGGAGGGTTTTCATGTGAAGATTGACTCAGGTGGCTAGTTGCACCAGAATGCATACAGTGTTTGTCTTTGGGACAGAGAGAGAGTAAGCCTTCACTGTAAAACTAATGACAGTCAGGGAACTCATATGTTCCTTCAGGATTTCTCTTCTTCCCTGCCTCCATTTTTTAATTATACATTGTGTCTATTAGGAACCGGCGGCAAAGTGAAAATATAAATGAATAACGTGTGTTGACAGGCTCTATCTCTACCAAATAAGCTTTAATTTGTGGGAAGGACACAATTGATATTCCTATCAATGCAATTTGCCACTTTTATTTTTCCTTCTGCATCGAACTTGCCAAACTGATTGTGCTGAGAGAACATTGTCCAACACATTACTCTCTCGGTTGTCTCTGTAGACAATTAGTCTGACAGATGAATAAAAGAATATGAGGCCATTTTGTGGAGGAGATGGATCCCTCCTGCATAAGCAGAAAATCCATTTATAAGGGAAAGGCCTATTTTCATATCAGCGAGAGGGTAGAGGGGGGATACATTAAATCTTTAGTGTTTGGTAATTTGGAAGCATAATAGCATAACTATGAAAGTGAACATCTTCATCTTTGATGTCAAATGTAGAATCCAGAGATCTCCAAAACTACTCTATTCAGGACCAACATTTGTTGTTTCCAATTATTTATTATTCTAAACCCTTCTAATTGAAAAAGGAACTGTTTATTCTACACATTTAGTATTGCGGCTTCTTTTATCCAGCCTCATAACGTTCCTCCTGTAATTAAGAACATAATTTAAGGTTGGTGTCACTTTAATTCCAGCTCCCAGTAACAGTAAGTGAAGGCGTAAAATTAATCAAAATGAAGCCAGTGATGTCATATGATCACCATAAATATGGCTAGGCAGGTTTCAGTTGTTAAGCTGTCCTTTAGCCTGCTCCTTCCCTCATTACTTAGACAGCAGGTCAGGGCCAAGGTTGGAGGGTATAAATAGATTATATTGAGCGGAACTGTGATGTGATTTTATTGCTGGTTTTGTAAAACTTGCAGCCAATGGTTCCTGTAAAGGGCCTATGCGGTCAGAACCCCCTCAGGTCTGACCATGGCATATTCAAACGATTCCATGGTTTTGAATAAGACCTTAATGTAAACAATCTGTAATGTCAACTGACCTATAAAGTTGTGTAACACAGAGGCCTTCACCTCACGTAATCACAAAATCTTTGCAGCCCAGCGGGTTTTATTTGAGCATTCTTCTGAGGATAAGCCTGCATTTATTGGCCCCCCGATTGTGCCCCCCTTGTCCTTGTGAATCCCACAGAGACTGTTAATATCTTGATAGAAAGTCGGCTCCCCTGGTATAAAGCACTCATCCTCTGCAACAACAACTTTATAGAGCACCTGTGAGAGCAGCGTTATATGAGCTCAACAACTACGTCATTTCACATTTTCCAGTTGGCAAAGCGACATATGCCGCAACAAACCTTGCACCTGGGCTTGGCTCGGTCATGCTGCACCCAGATGGTGTTTGATGCAGATCTGATCGCGGTGCTCATTTCAGTTATGTGACTTCTTTTTTTTTATTTGTTCATTCATATATATATGTGTTTGTTTTTTTGTTAAGCCTTTCTAATTGGATCAACTGTACATTATGTTCACCCTAAGGTTTTTAGAACCACTGATGTATGTGTTGGATAAGATAAATGTGGATTCATATGTTCACTCAGGAGCAATTCTCTCTGCATTGGGAAAGATGATCTGATTATATGTCATTACATTTAGTTGTAAACAAAAAAACGGGAGCCAAAACGATGAGTCAACAAAGGTTATACTGGGTGTTAATTCTCCATTAGCCCTGGTTTATAAGGGCCTCTAATAAGCCAGCTCATTTGCATTCATTTTTCGTAGTCACGCTGGCAGAGGCTGGCGTTGGAAGAGCGGCTGCAGTATAATATCTCTTTTGAGGCGCGGCACCTAAATTCTTTTGGGGACAGTTAAAACTCTGCAGAAGCCCAATTTTCATTTTCATTGCTGCATTTACATGCTGTCCCTCTGTCTGGCCCTCTGAGTTATATCACCACACTTTATCACCGCAAGCAGAGATAAATGATGCTGAGGATGTGTTGAAACACAGCCCCCTCGACCGCGTGAGTGTGTGTGTGTGCACATGTACAGTACAGTACGTGTTATTTAGTGCTCTACACCCATGTGCGTGTGTGCGTGTGTACGTGTGTGTAAACTATGAGTATTCTGCAGATTCTTCTTTCTGTTCTGCTGAAGATGCACTTCCTGTTCTGAGATACAGCAGGTCACTGCCTCACAGACTCACACACACACACCTTGATATCTGACACATATAGATCCACATGCTACTATACTAGTACATTCTTCTGGTGACATTTAACTGGGGTTACTTGCAGTAATTAGCTAAGGTCAGTTTGATATGATCTACTGAACGTGATACTGATGGGGGCCTTGGGCTGGATAGCATAGCTGAGTATTTCAAGCTTGCTCCTAAGCTGTAATTGTAAGAACATCCACAAATTAACTTTAAATAATGTTATTAATTTAAAATCATTCCAGGTGGATACCTCATGAAGCTTGTTTACAGCATGTATTCAAAGTTGTCATCAAGGCAAAAGCCGTCAGGTTACAATATGAGTATGCGTAAAATAAAAATGTTACTACATCACTCCAGAATTTAGTTTAATTTAATTAATATATTTGATGTATATATTATTGTACAGCATATTTTATTTATATACATCGCATGCACACACACACACACACACACACTTCTCATTTAATCGTTTATGCTTACAGTGAGTTTTAGGTGGGACATTGTATTTCAGCATACATCTTAACTTCATGGCCCTCTATCACATGGCCTAGATTCTGTGTTTGCTTACACTCACGGTACCCCCGTTATGTTGTGTGTACCTACATCATTTATTCACTCTCACTTGGCTTTCCTTTGGGATGCTTTAGTAACTTTGTAGGTCTCTTATGGGGTTGCCGCCACCCCAACAATTCTCCAGAGAGTGGGATATAGAAAACAAAAGAAATCCTGACTGACACTAAATTAACAAATAGACATACGGCAAATACTGTATGAGTGCTGGTGTGAATGATTACCTATTGACTTCTTTATGTTGTTCAGAAACAGCAAATGTTCATTGTCAACTGAGTTAGGCTAGGTAAAGAATCTCTTGACTCAACATGACCACCATCCAAACACAGGACGATGGGAGGTGTTACTTCATACAATATGCACTGGGTGGCCTTTCTAACATGCTTTAATAAGTATTTTAATTAATATAGCCATAATGAAACATCTGGGCTTCCTTTTTATCCCTTGAACTCAAGGTTTTATATAGGTTCCAGAGAAAGCAACGGCTATTCTCAGAATACTTTTATACATTGTTTTTAACCATTATTATATTGATTTTAACCTATATAAAAGAAAGATTATACACACAAACATTTTATTTATTTATTTATATATATATATATACATAGTATACACAATACACATGCACATGTTTTGACCTGGCCAAAATAGAATATTGACTGTTTTTATTTCTTTTAAACCTTGTGCATTTTAAAATGTAGATTGTTTGGATACTGTGATGTGATCTTTTTTGTAAGCTCTAAAATAAAGACAGATTCAAAGTAAAAGTAAAAAAGTTCATTGTAAGCATTATTCAGAATGGACCTGCATACACACACACACGTATATGTACTAGTACCAGCTAGGTCCTCTTGTTTACCTTGATGGCCAGCACCTCGCTGATATCCTACAGACCAATCAAAAGCCAGAATCGTTGGCCGGGAATCGTTTGCACCTCAAGTGATACTCTATTTCAGTGCCACAAAAGGAAGTGTGGGCTGTCTAATCCCGACAATACTGATTCAGATGCCAAAAAACACAGTTAAGGCCACTTGCTGTTTTTTAGTTTTTCCCATTCGGATGGCACTGCACCCACAGTGGAATCAAAAGAAGTCCGAAGTAAGTTTAAAAGTTTTTTGTTAGTGTATATTGCGTGTGTGTGTGTGCGCAGTCTTAGGAGAGGTGACATAATAACTTGTGTTTTTCTATCTTAAAGTCTTAAGAGATACAGTATAGTGTAAAAATGAATCTTTTCCTCATTATCGGTTGCAGCCAGTGGGGAAAAAAGAAGAACGCTGCCAAGTGTGTGGCCCCACAAAGGATAAAAAGACACAGACCACATGCTGCAAGGGCAAGAAATACATTTGCAGTACACACTGTGACATTATGTCTGTGTGCTCTGTAGATATGAATGCACAAACTTACACAATGCTCCTTCATTTTCTTCTGTTATAATATATTTATTTTTTAGATATATGTTTTGTGAACTTTGTGTTTTTCAAGATTCAAAGACTCATTTAAACTACAAAAATCAACAAAACACATTTCATCATTTTAATCTTTACTAACCTCCATTCTTTCATTAAAGTGGATTTTCAATATAAATCACATATGCAATATGTGATAAATACTATATCTACACAAATGCCTTTTTATTTTATGTTTCTGTAACAGAAGTAAAGTAGCCTATGTAGTTTCTATGTGTTGTTGGACACTATTCAAATGTTCTGTCAGTGTTTCATTTTTGTTATGTGTCCGTACAAGCAACCAGTGTCTTAAAAATTCAATTATGGGTGCATTAATGGGTGATGGGTGAATCATTGTGTCTTGTCTAGTACTTGTCTAGTACTCAGTGAATCTACTTGCAATAATACTGGCAGATAATTGGCTTTAATGACAGGATCAAACTGTAATTATGCATATATGAATATAGATCATTTAATGTCACACTATCAAATGATATGCGAGAATTAAATGTAATGACACCTGCGTGGTCTTTGAAAGCAAATTAAAAACATACACGTGTGCACGCACACACACACATGCCATAGAGTGTCAATATACTGTATGGAGCATGAACATACATGCAGATTCTTGATGGTATAAACTAATTCTTAACTGATACAGTGCTGGTGAGGAGGTGCTTTTATCTGGCAAGCTGCACAGGGAGAAGATAGCAAACCCTCACTGAGATGAGCAAACTGGACTGGCATCCCCCTGGCATGACCTTATACCTCCATTTGTGCCTGCATGAGAGGAAGCATTAGATAATGCTTTGCACATGTTGAAAAATCAGCAGTGTGAAAAAAAAACTTTCTTTTGGGCCAAACAAACTAAAAACAAAGATCTTGTCTGTCAGCAAAAATCTGTTGTTTTTTTGTGGGTTTTGAAAAATGCCTTTTATTTTATAAGCATGCATAGTGGAATAGAAATATCTGCCAGACTGCCTTTATGTATTCTTCTTTATGTTTGTATGAGCTCAATTGCTGGGGGAATCATCCCGGTTCTTTCCAAAGTGGGGGAAAAAAAGCCATTTAAATCTGGTAACTGTGAGAGAAGTGATCTGGGTAAGATCCATGCTCAGTGAAGCTATGAAGAGGCCGATTATTGTTAGAATCTCTCAGTATGCATTTTTACTTCAGCTGGTACAGTATTTTTATACTATGTATCTTTTGCCCTATTTCCACTGGTATAATCCCTGAGCTATGGCTTTAGAAGTATTTCTGGAACCTTTCCCCTTTTTACACAGGAGTGCCCAGGGCAAACCGGGCACTCCTGTTGTGGTGGAGAGATACCACTGAAATGAAGTAACAGATATAACAGACATATAGACACAAACACACACACACACAAAAGACGTGAAGACCTGATATTATAGAGAAAAAGAAAGAATACTGTAATTTGAGTTTATCTACAGTACATTACCTTATCTATATAGTATTGTCTTGAGGGCTTGTGGATAACGAACATGACCAATTTGGTCTTTGGTTTATGTGCCAGGCCATAGTTTTGGGCCAATTCTCTGCTGCTTATCTGTCTGTCTCCTGTGCAATGAGATTGTTTAAAAGGAAAGAAAATAAATAATTATATAAGAGATCTAAGGGAGGGACATACAGTCTAAAAAACTAAAGATAGAAAGCTCCAAGATGTCCCAACCTAGCTCGAGAATCAGGCTGTCTGAATGCATTTATCAAGCTTGTCAAATTCATGGAAACGTAATAACACTCATACATGGGAAGAGCTTCCTTGGATTGACAGTGACTCAGCCACACCTCCATGAATTGGATTTGTATACACAGACACACAGACACAAAGGACAGCTACACTGAACAGTAGGAGACAGTAATTGAATCCCTGTGTTATTGATTTAGCCAGCACAGCACAACAGGAGACCTACAGTATGGCCCATACATTCTCTGTCCTCTGTTTAACATATACGTCACCTTTTGATTCTCAATGTCTCTCATAATGTATTTTTCCCATATTTCCCTCTCTTCTTTCTGCCTTTGTCTAATCAGACAGCCAAATATAACACACTTTACCCTCCCGTTCTGTCTCCTTCTCCTTCTCAGTCTTTGTGCTTTAGACTGACCGTGGACCTCTCACCCCTTATGCCCTCATGATGACATCACCTCTGCGGCCTGTACCGCACAGCTCCCCCCCCCCCTGAGCTGCCTGCATGTGGGCCCGTGCACGCGCGCCCGTGCTCTCAGCAGTAATTGTGCACTGCGCTCCGCTCTCCGGGCCTAAAGCCAAGGGCCAGAACGAGTGTTTTACAGCGAGCCGTCATGGAGGTGCGACAGGATTGCAACGATGGCAGTTTTCTTGCCTCGGACACCCCCCCCACACACACACACACACACACACACACACACCCATACAAACACACATACACCACCCCTTCTTCGGTAGCTCCCCCAAGGCTCTGGGGATCTATGCAGATAAGGATTGAACATCTCCAAATGCCACTCTGCATAAATGTTTAATAGCAGGGAAAAACATTAGCATCAGTAATTAAAGCAGTAATTTAGGCCCAGGCGCCATCAACAGCCGAGCTCCTTCCACGCTGGAATAACAGCGCCGAAACACGGTAATTAGCCCTGGCTTGATTGGACGGGAGGCCAGTTTCAGCAAGCGCGCGTGCCTTCTCACACGAGTGCTTTCCTGAACGCATTAAAACAGAGGCATGCTTCCTGTGTTTGTGTACCCTGCGGTTTAGCATAGCGTGCGCAGCTGCGGTGTTTGCATTTGAGCCCTGCTTACTCTGGGTTCCTGGTGGCACTGCCGTTCCCTTTACGTCCGTAGCCAGGATTGATTGACTGTGCCTATATCTGGGAGCGTGTGTACATATGTGTTGGCTAGTGTTAAACATTGCCTGGAACCATGTTAAACAGTGGTCTGAGGAGGTCAAATATTGTCTGGGAGTTCTCTAAGGAAGCACATGTCCTGTTTGCTCATCCATGCCCTGTGAATCCCCCACCTCTCCTCTTCTCTAAATTCTTCCTAAACTCATGACTCTAACACACGTCTTGCTAGTAGCTCTGGGACAGTAGCCTGCATTCTTTTTCATTAAAGGGCTATGATAGTAATACGGCTGTGCGGGGAGATGATATGTTATGCTTTTTTCAGCTGGTATCAAAAATCATTAGGAGTGCAAGCAGGTCAGCCTCGCTCGCATCTAGCTTTTAATGGCTCCTTAAAGCTAGGCCCCAGGGGTAGGTGCCCTGCACACACACACACACACGCACGCACGCACGCGTGCACGCATACAGTTTTCACATGCTACACTCCAGGGCAACGGAAAACAAGCCACGGTCTTGCTCCCTTCTCTTTTTCTTTATTTAGCTCTCTCTCTCTCTCTCTCTCTCTCTCTCTCTCTCTCTCTCTCTCTCTCTCTCTCTCTTTCTCTCTCTCTCTCCCACCCTCCTTTCCTCCCTATCT
>JAODUG010005247.1:0-10111 GCA_027564795.1 Aphredoderus sayanus
GGCAGAATAATGATCAAATTATACATTTAAGGTGATGTATCACACTGCTTAAAAAGTAATTAATAAAATGTATATAGCAAATACAGTTTAAAAGTTCAATCCAGGTCCGCGGATGCCTAACCCCTACCTACTCCTTGTAATGCTCGTTCTAAGTCACTTTGGGTAAAAGCGTCCGCTCATTAACCTAATAGTATAGTAAGTACTGTAAGTGTGGTTTTACTTACTTATTGGTTGTGTACAAATCCAACGTAACAAATCTAAATTTCCCCCAACTGATTTCTGTCAACATTTCAGTATTAAGCTCTGCAATTGCATTATTACAATTGTCCTTCCTTTTAACTTTAAGTATCTACATACTTTATTTTATGCATTTCATTTAGGAGAAATCCTCATTGAAGCTCTAATGACATGACAAAATGACATGAAATGACATGACACGACATGACACGACAAACATAATCAAAACATCAAGCGCTGACTGTAAATCTCTAACAGATGGAGAGAAACGTTGTTCTAAACTGTAGAAGAGTCAAAATTCACACAGGGATTGCCATATAGGAACTAGTGTGAGCCAGCACAGTGTATCCCAGAGCAGTTGACTGTCAAATTCCTGCTGCTCTGCGGGCTTTGGCAGCGCATCATTTCTCAATTGTTAGGTGAAAACGATCCTGGGATAGATGAGTCACTTCTGGAAAGCTCGCTATCACGGCCTGAAGTGAACCCATCCCAGATAGTTGTGTTTTGACTCATTCGTCCATCAGTAGAGGGCTGTAAGCTATTAATACGGTCAGCACATATCGATTGTAAACTACCAAGATATCCACTCCATCTGGGGATAAGGCAACAGAGGTGCGCTTAAATTGGCTCGAACAGCGGCAAACGTTTGCGAACACGGAACACGTTTTCTGTTTGCTTTGAGTTCGCCGCGGACATGAACACACGCAAGCGGTCAGAGGAGGCAGTTCTCCGTGACCACATGTGGACGCTGGACTAAAGGGTTACAGTTCTAATCCAACAATCTCGAATATGTTTACATTCCGCCGTTCAAATTAAAAACACGTTCGCCATGAATGTTCGCCTCAGTTCGCCTTAGCTGTGCTCATCACCTGACTAATAACTCTCCCTTTCTCCCTCTCTCCCCCTCTCTCTCCCTCTCTCCCCCTCTCTCTCCCTCTCTCTCTCTCCCTCTCCACCATCTTTCCCCTGAAGCGATCGAGGGGAGCACTTCAGGAGACCCCACCTCAGCGGGGCAGGGGGCGACGTCGGGGATCCCCTCCTGCTGCCGTGCCCGACCCCCGGGGGTGGCCAGCGTGGCGGCCACCACACCCCCTGGACCCCGCTCTCCAAAGACAGCCTCAAGTACCGCCCCGACGGCTGCTACGGCCAGGAGGAGCCCCTCAACTACTGCAAGGCCACCGTGGCTCCCCACAAAGGCCTCAGCCCAGGCCTGGGCGGCGGGTGGCCGCTGCGGCCCAGCTCCGGGCCCTACCGGGCGGGCCAGAGCCAGGGCGTCGGTGGCTACCTCCCCGCCGAACGGCCAAACAAAGCCGCGCCGTACGGGAAGCCGTACCGCCTGAGTCCCGGCTGCCACGGCGACGTGTTCATCTCCAAGGTGTACGGCGGGGTCCAGAGCCCCGCGGACCCGGACGCGTACTGCGTGGAGCCGGTGAAGAGCGAGGGCTACGGCCAGTGCTACGACGGCCACCTGCTGCCGCCCATCAAGGTGGAGCACGACTCGGACTCGGAGAACGGCTGCGACGCCTACGGGCGGCCCTGGGCGGAGACGGCGGTGGACCGGCGCTACGCCGGCGGGCCGTACGGCCTCCAGCTGAAGACGGAGGAGGACTACTACGGTCGCCAGTACTCGGCGTGCCAGCGGGGCAAGGGGGGCTTCGCCCCACCGTACAGCAACGGACACTACCACAGCTACCCCGTCGGCAACGGCGTCGGCAAGTGCCACAGAGACCCCGGCAGCGCCGTCGGCGACGGGCGGTTCAGCCCGTCGCAGAAGCTCTCCCACTCGGACCCCCTGTGCAGCAGCCAATCGGTGAACCTCCTGGACGCCCACGTCTACGCGGCGGCGGCAAACCCGCCGCCGGACCCCCACAGCAAGGCCTACGGTCACCAGGACTACGGCAGCAGGCACGGCGGCTACGAGTTCAAGAGTCACGCCGCGGTGCACTCCATCAAGCGAGAGCCCATGGACTCCCCGCCGTGGTCGGGCGGCGGCCACGACATGGGCCCGGCCATGATGGCCCCCGGCCCCAGGAACATCACGCCGTGTGTAATGAGCACAGGGCACCACAAGGCCAACCCCTATGTCTATATGCAATAGGTTAAACGCCTCAGAGAGACTTCAGAGTACCTATCTTGTCCCACAAGCATTTCTGAAATCATAGCAGTGCATTAACGTACACACACACACACACACACACCAGCATTTCAAAATTACAAAATACATTTTTGTATTATTAGAACCCCAGAATATTTATGCATAAAATACCTCTTCGAGACAGTAGAGGGGTCAAACACAAGGCTCAGGTTTAGCATGACAATCAAAAACAATTGGGATAAAGTATTTTGTGTATTGAAAATAGTTTTTAAGGGTTACAATAGGTAGACATGGATTTGAAGCACTTTTGGATTATAGAGACCTTTATGCAAGTCATATTTAGACTGTTTTGTCTGTTGATTTTTCATGGTAGCTTTCAAAATATTTCCCTGTAAAAAGTTGGTTTGAAAATCATTTAAGAGAAAACATTAATAATTGTATTTCACTAAAATGATAACCTTGATAAGTGAATGGAAAAATATCAGTGTGGAACCCACTCTGGTTATTCAGTCTACAGACATGGAAGGTTTTGTCAAATATATCTTTGATGACAATCATTTCCTAGTTTTATTTAATGACAATCAAGATGTAAAATGTCTGAGACTAAGCCTTAATCTTGATAGTCAGCATTTCATTTGATTGAGCCTTTTTCACTGCATAAATGTCACATTTCCATTGAATATACACCTTTTGTGTAATGTTTTCAACATTGAGTTATTGAGTTATTGGCTTCACAATCAGTATATTTGCACAAACTAACTGAAAACACCAAATTGTGAGTAACAATATCTCTCAGTTCTGTGAAGCTACTGCTGTAGTTTCTTAGTTGCACTATTGAGAGTATTTTAGTTTTAGCTCAACCTACCTGCAGTAGACAGGTTGTCAACTTGGCACGCACAATTGTAAATTGTTTCACCTTTTGAATTTATCTTTATTCTTTTGTGTGTTCTTTTTGATAAATGTCTAATGATTAATATTTATTGTTGGCGACAAATGTGTATATTTAAAAACTGTAGTTTTGAAGGCTGTGCAGTCTCAACAAAAAATACTTTTTTTCTTGTTATCTTTTTGATAAATGTTAATACAGAGACTTGTTTTATGGAGGAATACAGTGTAGACAGTATACACTGTACACAGTGTCTTCCAGTGATTCTACAGGTTTTTTTCAACCCAGGTTATCTATTAAAATACTTTGTATGCTAAATATGTCTGAAGTGTTGATTCTGTCACTGACAGAACTATCAACTAGATAATGTTTTACTGAATGTGACAAGATTTCAATAAATTGATTGGAAAAGTAATATTAAACAGTTATTTCTTTCTGCTGACTTATGGGGAATGTAAAAAAACAAACGGCGGGCTGAAACACAGTGATGTGCAGCTGTAAGCCCTTTCCGGTTGATAAAAACTTTTGTTCAGGAAAAGGGCATTGGTGTCCCATAATCCCATTGAATATTGATGACATCAAGTTTTTAGTGTCCCTATTAATAATACATATCCAAAGAATGGGGGTAAAAGTAGGATAGTAAACCACATACATGCATCTGTGATGAATGTGGTGTAAAGTTGGAATGATGGCGCGTTCATACGGTAAGTAAAAATGTACAGTCATCTCGAACCGCTGGCCGGGTCACCAGACCAGCTATCATTTAGATTGTTGTTCTGTGTCCATTTGTATCGCACAAAGACAAGTGTTTATTACCCTAACAGTAATAATGGCATTTCATCCACTATGTACTGTAACCACCAGAACAGAGGAAATGTATAATTTACATTTGAGAGAGTGATACGAATATTACTTCTATATAGGTGTTTACAGTAAATGTACAAAACGTGGTGTACAAAAACATTATATAAAACACCCAAAATGTAATAATTATCAAATGTATTTTGTGTGTTCAGATTATCTGTGTGGACAAAGTCATGGAACCATATGACAATCAGATTAACCCTCGTGATGCCCTAAAAATATAGTCTTGAACCACCAGGCAGCATCATCTGATTGTGTGGGATTGTATATGGTTCTTTTAATTGTCATTGCTGTGTGTATTAATTTATTTATGTATTTGTGTTGTTTTTTGTGCCTTTTAACCCTCCAGTGTCCTCGGGTTTCAAACTCACACCTTGTTGTGCCAGCAGTGCACATCATATGTGTGTGTAAGCTGTAGAATTAGGGTTAGCGCCTTCTATCTGCCACAAATAGCTAGTGATTTGGGTCATTTCGACCCTGAGGACATCACAAGGGTTAAATTAACCAAATTCCTGCCGTAACTGAAGTCGTAACTGAAGGCAGGAAGGGGTAGCGTGTTTTATAAGTTTAATAAAGTTATAATATGTTATAGCCCACGCAGAAGCTCACACATGCACAGACTGAAGGAACTTATCTACTAGGCCTATATTTCTTTTGTTTCAGAATAGACATGAGGGCTATAGGCTACAGTATTAGGCAACAATGGCAATTTTTTTATAGTTTCACAGTTCACTAAGAAATAATTTTGAATTATGTTCAAGTTTCAAGTTGTTCGATTTTAAGTCAGAAAGGTTATTTGAGGATAAATACTGATAAATACCACTGTATGTTTTACCTGGTCAATGGTTCCACCTAGCGGTCACAACTGTACACTACCTGTAGTACAAGTAGGCCTAATTTCCTACAACCAAACCATAACAGTGGTAAATTGTTTGGTGGAAAAAAATATTTTATATTTATGAATAAGTTGAGAGACACTATAATGTGTCTTTGTGGTTTTTAATTCTCGCAACACTCCCAGAGTGTCAAAGTAGTCTGCCAAGGTCGTACCCAGAATGGCAGGGTTGTCTTATATTAATAGTAGAAAAGGCTGTGACATATAGGAAAGCAGAAATACAAAAACAGGAACCTCTGCCCCCTTGCACTTAACCCTCATGATGTCCTTAGGGTCAAAATGATCCATACCACTAGCTCTTTACGGACGGTTTTCCTATCCTGCGTATTAACAAACACATTCATATGACGCAATCTAATGGTTTAAGATGAGATTGTAAGGGAATCACAAGGGTTAAAGGTGTCAGTGATTTATAGTAGAATAATTAATATCAAAATAGATCTAAAACATGTTTTTTTGGAGACTATAAGTAACATAATGTAATGTTAAATTGTAAAATATATATACTACTATTATTATGATTATGATTAACCCTCCTGTCTCCCTGGGGTCAAAATGATCGGCATAAGGCTGCCTTGTGGTTCAGCCCTAGAACAACAGGAGGGTTCATACTAAATAATAATACAATATTTATACAATTATTAACCTAATTTTAACCTGTCCATTTTGACCCAAGGACAACGGGAAGATTAACCCGCAAAATACCTCATCTCTAACCTAACTCTAACCCTAAAGAGCATTGTATGTTAAAAACATACAATGTAAACAAACAAATGTCAATTCACACTATTTTATTTAATCTGCAAAAGCATATGGTGGGTAGCGTTACATACAGTTCATAAGATGACAGATAGTTAGTTAGGTATACTGCTACATAAGAAGCAATACTAAGCATGGCAGTACAGAACAGCCAGACTGGATATATTCAGTGTGTATATGAGGAGGCACACGCATCTTTTAATATGACACTGCCCCAGCTAAGGCACTTAATAGCACTGTTATAAAGCTAGAGAAAGGGGCGGGGCAACAGATACACGGTGTGCCAGCTGTCAGACAACATGGCGCTCACTCAGGGGAGCAGACTCGCCCTGCGAAGAGGATGCTGCCGCTGGCGTTGTGTCTGATGAAGAACAGGAAGGGGTGGTCCACCATGAAGATGGTAGAGGTCTTTGACTTAAATATTATGGGGACGACAGTGGCGGCTGCAGCCTCGGTGCCCTTCTCGTTGACCTCCACGAACGCCTTGTGGATCACCTTGGACACCTCCAGGCCTTTGGCCTCAGACATGCCTGTTACCACGACGACGGAACGGAAAAGAAAAAAGTAACATTAGACCAAAAATGTCTATTAACCTAATTCTACAGCTTACACAGACATACTATGTGCACTGCTGGCACAACAAGGTGTGTGTTTGAAACCCGAGGACAACAGGAGGGTTAAAAGTGTGAAAAACTAAATCACAATAAGGTGGCACTATCTGGTGGCACAATACAACTTAATAAGGACAACAGGAGTGTTAACAAAGGATTTGCAAGGTTTCTGCAGGTCATTTAAAAGTGTGAATAATCTTAATCCGTAATCTGCACAGGGGTGTTTCAAACATAAACAATGAATGAATTAAATTTGGCACTATAATAATTATATTGTTATTTAGAGAAAATACACCTGCTTGTTTTGTATTACAACTTTTGGAGTACTATGCAATGACATAACTATTTAAATGTCATATGGCCTGTGGTATGTCTAAACATTTCTTATGTAGTCAAATCTGTGAACAGTTTAATGTGTGCTCCTACCAGAGAAGTCACTCCTGGTGTGGTCAAAAGCATCCACCATGCCCATGTTCATCAGGATCTTCTTCATGTCATACTTCTCCTCCATCTTGAATCGTGGCAGACCCACTTCGACAAACTGTTGTTCCATCTTGTCTGCGCTGGTCCAGTCCACAAACTTCTCATAGGTCAGCTGACTCTCCAGCTAGGAAGGAAATATCAACATGTGTGTGTCAGAGCCTTTAATCAGAGGTGGAGGTTGTGTTTCTGTAAGGCTGTGCACTTGTACAAGTGTGTTACCATCTCCAGGCTGTCCTCAGGCAGGAAGATAAGCATGCTGAGGTCCTTCCCTTTGTAGGGCATCTCCAGGACCTGTACAACACAGTGTGTCTCTTACAGCAAATACAGACTGCCAGTTTCACAGTTCACTATTTAATGGCTACTTAGTTGATTTATTGATTTTATCAGTTGCTTTGGAACGTAAAAACATAAAAGTAATACATGTACACTTTCATTAAAGTCTCTTGGTTGTAAATCAAGTATGTGCATGTACTTTAAGCATAGCTTAAACAGTTGCTAAAGCATCACAGAAAACTGAGGACATGCTTATATTTAAAGCAGGTACCTGACACTGTGCCTCAGAAATGAAGGCATGAGGGAACATAGAAGTCTGTTGCATCATCTTCACAGTCTTGGTGTCAGTCTGAGAGAACCACAAAGACCAAACATGTTGTTTGTATATATCTGATTATATACTTTAAATGTTATGTACTGTATATTTGTTCATTATTACTGAAAGTCATTATGGAATGTAAGCAGTTGTATGCTGGACAGTGTGATGATTAATGTCAATAAAAACTATTACATACCTTTATACACAATATAGATTGAAAGGAAAAAGCTAAACAAACTAGTAGGAAACAGTTTTTGCCTAAGTGCGGTGTTACCTCGGTGATTTTAAACTGGGCATCGCGGGTGTGATCCACACTGAAAGGCTTGTCCCAGGCAGACTTAAAGTAGAGGGCGTTGACCAGCACTATGATGGTGCTACTACCCACATCACCTATACCTAGAATGTCCTTGATCTTCTCTAGTGACCAACACAGAGACACAAGCACACGATGGACTCAGCACTCAATCCAAAACAAACACAAATAACATCTCTAGCTTAAACATTTTACTAATATATTTATGATATTATCGATTTCCACAGCCCTGTTATATCTTAGTTGTCTTTAAGACTTAATCCATCTTCCTGGTCATTATAAACTTCTTGTGTGTGAGAGAATTACCATGAGTCTGTTTCTCCACCCAGGTGTTGATGATGACCCTGGCATCCTCTGCACGGTTCTTAAAGTCCAGCCTCTCCATTTCTGCATCATAGTTCTCTCTGGTCTTACCTCGAAACTCCTGGAATCATACAACACCCCCCCTGGTTAACAAATTATATAGTAGCCTATATTTACATTATATATCATGTATAATTATGTACTGTATTTAAAGAAACACTACAAGCAATACAAGGTGTAGCCATATTTGCTGGTCACAACCTGAATATGATATATTTCCACTGTGCACAGAATAAAGAATCTGTGCCACACAATCACAAGGGTCTATCTCACCTACACATACCTCAGAGAATGCGAAGGACTGCTCCCCATACAGCCTGTTGGCAAGGCTGACAGAGTAATCTGTCCCTGGTTTGTTCAGTTCCCTTATCAGTTCACCAAAGTTGACATGGACATCATGGATCTCGAGGAAGTGCAGCACCTGCAGATAGAAATTAGTGCAGTTAGTTAAAAGTTATGCCATTATTAGTTCTGTAGAGCAAATGATTGACGCAACTGAACCAATTGGTTTGGGAAACAAGTCATTGTTTTTAAACCACTTTAAAACCATCATTAGAAAACCTTTATTTAGAAAATGTGTAAAAGCATATGAGAGCATGCCCTTTCCAACACCTGAATGTCGAGTAACACCTCTGTCACGTGAGACAGACATTATTTAACCATCCTGTTGTTTTCTGGTCAAAACTAACAGATTTCAAAGTTTTCGTTTTGAAAACTTTGGATAAATTAATCTGATTGTCATAAGGTTCTATGACATTGTCTACACAGGGAATCTGAACACACAAAATGTTTATCATTTGTATTATATTATGGGTGTATTAAAATAATAGCAAACAAATACATAAAGAAATAAAGAGATAAAGAAACAATCACCCACATCAATGACATTTAGAAAACTACACAATCAGGTGGCGCCATCTGCTGGCAGAAGTTTGAAACCCGAGGACAACAGGAGGGCTAAACACCAGCTTGATGCTAACAAGGTAATAGTTTGTGTTTGTGTAAAATCTGTCCTGTACCTCTGACATCTGTGCGGCTGTGGTTCCCCTGGCCCCCAGCAGCACCATGGCCAGGGCAGAGGAGATGCTGAGAGGAGAGTAGAAGACATTGCCAGTCTTGATATCTTCTGTCAACTTCTTGAACAGGTCCAGGGAGAAAGTGGTGTTGGCTTTGGTCAGTGGTGTGGAGGACGCCATGGTATCAGCTACAAAGAAATTATTAATTATTGTAATTCAGGAGGCAAAAATAAAACAATTGGCATAATCTTTAAATTCACATTCTTAATCACATTTGTATATAAATGCTATTTGTATATAAATGTTACACTAAATCAATTAGCATAGTAAGCGTTTTGAGTAAAGGTCTGTCCATAAAACCCCATACGAAGCATGCATAGCTCTATTTCTTTTAAATACCTTAAAAACAAAATGTTTTAAACTAACAAATGTACCTCTCTCCTTCTTTATGTCTTTTCCTTCACTGTGTTTCTGCGTATAAGTACCTGTGAAGGTCCACTCTCCGCCCACTCAAAGCAAAACATTAACCGGTCAAACCATAGATGAGAAATTCGCTAGAAGTGTGTAATTATGTGACCTGTCAATCAGCAGTGACTGTAAATAATCTCCACCCTACAGTCTTATAGGACAGGACAATACAACTGCTTTCAACATATTATAAACTGATTATAGGGTAGAATTTCAAATATTTATTTAATACATTGCTACTGTAACAGTGACAAGAAACAATAAATATTTAATACATAGTAGATTGCAAATAAAAAGTTAAATTACAATACTACAGTATGATATACCTAAATGCAGAACCGAACATTCAACAACCAGATAACAACAAAAAAGAAGAAAATAAATAATAATAGTGTTTGTACTTAATTACTTAATTAAGTAAGTTACTTAAGTAAGTTAAGTACTTAATTACTTCCTCTCCGGGAACCATCACCTTATCGTGGTGGAGAGGTTTGCGAGCCCCTGTGAACCTGAGAGCTGTGTTGTCTGG
>JAODUG010005248.1:0-10111 GCA_027564795.1 Aphredoderus sayanus
GACCAACTTTATGGAGATGCAGATTTCATTTTCCAACAGGACTTGGCACCTGCACACAGTGCCAAAGCTACCAGTACGTGGTTTAAGGACCATGGTATCCCTGTTCTTAATTGGCCAGCAAACTCACCTGACCATAACCCTATAAAAAATCTATGGGGTGTTATGAAGAGGTACGCGAGACCCAACAATACAGAAGAGCTGAAGGCCACTATCAGAGCAACCTGTGCTCTCATAACACCTGAGCAGTGCCACAGACTGATCGACTCCATGCCACGCCACATTGCTGTAATTCAGGCAAAAGGAGCCCCAACTAAGTATTGAGTGCTGTACATGCTGATACTTTTCAGTTGGCCATCTCACTCTCTCAAGATTTCTATTTATGATGCAACTATGGGGATTGACTCCCTTTTACAGACATTGTATTCATTTATCAGCACCGGAGGTTCCTGCTTGGGACCAACCTTGGTCTCCCCCTGCAGGCCTAAGCTTTATCAGTGTAGTTTTGAGGACCAACCTTGGGCTCCCCCTGCAGGCCTAAGCTTGTATTGCTGTAGTTGTGAGGACCAACCTTGGTCTCCTCCTGCAGGCCTAAGCTTGTATTGCTGTAGTTGTGAGGACCAACCTTGGTCTCCCCCTGCAGGCCCAAGCTGCGGCGGTGGGTCTTGTAGTCAAACTTGTAGTAAGTGTGCATTATGCGTCGCAGGTACACGCGACACACTTCCTCCGTGCTGCCTTTGCTCTCCAGGTATGACAGCAGGCGGTCGATGATCCCACACACATGCCCCTCATCCTTCAGGTTGTCCACGTACTCTGAGCACAAAGAAAGCACCAATGACATGCCATTACACACTCATGACTATGACGACAAGGAAACAGATTAATCTTCATAGCTAGGGGTGGGCGTATATCGAATACACTTGCGTGTTTGTTTGAACTCTTTTTTTGCTACTTGTTGCAAATCTTTGCATTACCTACCCTACACAGACCAACATGTTTTCAAGAACACCATGTAGGACTACTGTGCGGGGCAATACAGCAACAAGGAAGCGGTTTGCTAAGGAGATCAACAATGGCTAAATGATATGGAGATGGTTTGGGTTGAGAAGATCTGATGAGCAGTAGAGTAATGTAATATGTCGAGTGCATTATGTCACAACAAAAATGGGAAACACTTCTCCATTTACAAAAGTGACTTAAACGGCAGACTGTTATTTCACTGTCCATCACTCAACTCACGATGCGATACACTATATTGGTTTCACAATACGATTTAGTGACGATTGTTTATTTTTATTTTACAAAATTAGATTTAAAACAATTTATAAAAAGGATAAAGTGTCTTATCATTTCTCACTCAAGACATAATGCTGCAAATGTTATTGTGAAACTGAAATATATGTCAAATAAAACTACATTGGAATTTTAAAACAAATCCCAAATCAAATAATAAATAATGAAAATAAGTAATATTTTTGTTTAACCCTTGTGATGTCCTTTAGGGCAAAATTACCCAAATGACTAGCTCTTTGTGGCAGATAGAAGGCGCTAAACCTAATTCTACAGCTTATACAGACATATGATGTGCACTGCTGGCACAACAAGGTGTGTGTTTGAAACCCGGGGACAACAGGAGGGTTTAAAGGCACGCAAAAACAAATACATGAAGAAATAATTGATAAATAAACACGCACAGCAATGCCAATTAAAAACTAGGGTTGCAAGCAACACTGGGCGGGCCCTTGCACTGTGATGCATGTCGGGGGGTGCCATGGACACAGCTCTTAACAGTCACGTGCTTCAAACACTGAGAGTTAAAGTTAAGCGTCACCTCCTGTTGCCAGTAAGGGGCGCAATGACTATAACCCCTAAATGACGTATAGGGGTCTTCAGGCTGAGACGGTTATCCAATATGTGAAATTTGGTGATTCCACCCTGTACAGTAAAGTTACAACAACTTCCTGTTTCACGGCGAAGGATTGACACGCCTTTGAACGAAATTTCACAAGCTTTACAGCTTGGCATCAATAATGTAATAAAGCTAGAGTACATCATCAACATTTCATGTAAATCAAATAATTTCAAAACATTTCCTGTTGCCAGTAGGTGGCGTTGTGACTTTAAGTTAATATTGGCATGTACATGGACCAGACCCTTATAATTATATTAAAGTTTGGTTCAAATATGATAATGTACAGAGAAGCTACAACACTTTGATGTATCATGGCGAAGGATTTGAATCTGCCGACAAACCATGAACAGGCCGTAAATCGAAAACTCACAATCACCATATCATGCCATAACCCATGTCTTGTGACTAATCTGAGATAGTATTGAAGAGGATATGGCAAACTGTCTAGTGGCAGAAGTCTACAGCGTAAAACATGACATTTCCTGTCGCCAGTAGGTGGCGCCAAGACTGAGTAAAACTTTTCCTATGGGTGTCATCAGGGATGGACGTTTGACAAGACTGTACAGTTCAGTGCGTGTGTGAGCATGTACACTGGAGTTATATGAATATGATGTTTAATGACGATTCATCAATATTCAACGCCACGCCAAGGACACACCCTTTATCAAACAATCATAGTTTGTACAACTTTTAATTATTATGGTCTTTACAACACAGGAGCATTTTCAATTCACTAGCGCGTTTTATGGCAGTTATTAATTACATCTTTCCAGATGTTTAGAAATCTGATAAAATGCTGCTTTTTAACTTTTACTGTTTTGGCATCCCAGCGCACAACAGCTATCTACCATGATACTTAAATATCCACGCAAAAGACGAAGTGAACTGCTGCATCACTGCCAAAATAGCTCCGTTTAGATTCGACTGATGCATGCCGGGATTGTGTGACGTCAACTACCGGAGGACATTAGTATCTGTCTGGCTGCGAACAAAGCTATGGCTGTAGAGCTTCGGTGAAAGAAGACGGCAATGCGCTTAACTCTGCCCAACAAACGGCTCAGGCAGGGCACTCAACCCCGCTTGCTTGGCTAAGTTCAAATTGTGAGCAAAACACTTGACATGGCACAGCTCAGCGCTCCTGAGCTGTGCCCCAAGCGTGTATCGCGATTGGTTTCACATCTCCGACTTCAATTGTCACATATTTTCCTAAATTTTCAACCGGCTCACAGTGCATCGTTACATCCCTACTGTCCGATGTCAACAAACGATACCCGGACAGTGCTGCTGCAAACCAGACTGGAAAGCCATCGCTTTTGCCTTAAAACAAGAGCTTTGCAAGCTTTATGGCCCATATATTTTTCTGCGGATGCAACTTTGAACAATATGGTTCAGGCTTGTTGACCATTTCCATAATCTAGGCTATGCAAAAGAATAAGCAACCTCTATACATATATTGTATGTGTACAAACAGTTCCCCATAGAAACTGTTACTGTAAGTATTCTGATATTTTTTATTTTAGATATTTTATAAAGACATTAGATATTTGCAAACCTATGTATCTTGATCAGCAGGAAAACCTGTGTTATATCTGAAAATACTGTTATAGTCTTAACTGGAGAAGTGAAGACATTTAACTTTTTTCTGTACATATTAATGGCATTTTTTATTTCAATTGTGATAAACTGTTAGTAAACAGAACCATGTATTAGCGCTTTATTGTGATCTTCAGGAATTTGTGACATCTCAAATGTATTTGGCTTAGAACTGAGCACTTAACCCAAAACAAAATAGATATATATTGTGGATCACCAGTCTACCCAAAAATAGAGATATGACTTTTGGCCCATATCATCCAGCCCTTCTCATAGCCATGGGTTTCTTACACAGCTAGTAAGACAATGTATTTAGATATGCTGCTTTTCAACCGGAGTTGATGAAGTTGATGGATCTAGGAATTAAAGATTTGTTTTTCAAGAAGAACAGTATGGGGATTATTTGCTAGGTTTGCCTAGAAGAATATTGAACAGCTACTAATAAAAAGCAGCTGGTCCTCAAAAACCAGAACAAGAACCATGTGTACACAATTATTAGCATATGGCACAACCATCATTTTGTATTTTACCCTTTAGTTGGGAGTCAGGGGGTGGGCGTACCTTGCGAGTGAGGGTCAGTGTTCTGCATGATCTTGGTAAATTCTTCATCCATTCTCTCCACTAGAGTTAAAATACAACCCCTGACCCTGAATGGCTGCAAAACACAGGTGTCCTTTAGAACGGCAGACAAACAGGATAACTTTGTTCAACCTAGAGGACAGAAAGACTAGTCACCTGGTCAGACACAGCCAGGTTCTCGCTGTCCTCTGCAATGTTTTCTCCGATAAAGATGTTGTTATTTTCAAACAAGATGTCCAACAGCTCATCAATACACTCCAAGCACTTCTTCCACATGTCAGCCTGTGCGCACACACACATTTTAAAAACAGTTTGAGCTTTCTACAATAATTCCATTTATATGAACCATCCATTTATAATAACGTGAGCAAACCTTTTTTTTCATGTTTTGTGGCATTCATTACATATTCATTGTATAGGAGGAAATAGGCAGCCGCTCTGGTAATGAGATCTGTACATCTGTTACAAAGAATGATAAAGATACTGATTGATCAGTATCTGAAATTGGCCAGTTGTCACCTTGATCGACCATGACCGGTGATCGGCCCATCAGTCTTACTATAGCCGCCTAGTGCCAATCATACTGTGCCGATCATACGGATGCGGCACACATGCATAAACCGCACTGTCTTCACGTTCACTGGTTTAGTAACTTCAGCAGCACTGCAGCTAGCTGTCAAGGCGCTGAGAATGTCAAACATACAAGGATTTTACAACCATTTGTGTGCACAAATGCAGCACGCAGACAGAACTGCTCTTAGATATTTTTGACATTTGAACTTATTTTGATCAACTCGTTCTGTTAAATGTAAAAGTGTAAAAAGGTTACGAACATGAGTGTCGGGGAAATAAGGGGCCATAAAAAAATAAAACTGACCAAGAAAAACAACGGTTGTGTCCATTTAAAACGACACACTGAGGTTTAATTCTAGGAGGCCAGTATACCTTCATGAAGGCAGCCAGGTTAGGATTGTAGTCATACAGCGAGGCGATGATATTGAACTTGATTTTCACCAAGATGCCCTGACCCAGGTTATGTTCGTTGGAGATGGTTGCCAGGGCATGAAGCAGCTCGATCTGGGCAGCTCTGACAGACACACACAGCCTATGTCACACCTGGGACGCTGTACTACATGTTTGTGCAGTACGGCCAATTACAGTTCAGAGTAAAGCTATGCAGTAAAATAATATGATCTATACATTGTTTCACAAGCCTATTCATCTAGAGCAGGGTTCCCCAATCCTGGTCCTGGATGGTCATTATCAAACTCTGCAAAAGCCTGATGACGACCCATTTGTGTGAATCAGGTGTGTTGGAGGAGGGAGACATCTAAAACATGTAGGGCCTCCAGGACCAGGATTGGAGAACCCTGATCTAGAGCCTCAAATAGAGCAGAGTTGTAGTAATAATAATTAGAAGTTGTTACCTGTCTGTGCCCTTCTTGCCGCGGGCCTGCAGGATCTCATTGAGTTTCTTGACGACCACAACAGTGTTGATCTCTGTGCCCTTAGCAAACATTTTGGGCTTCTCCTGGAAATAAAATGACACAGCATGTTATTACATCATAATAGATTGTATTAACTTTATACATTCTCGCATTCTAGTCAATCATTCCCATAGCCAATGCTAAAACACCCTTTGGCTTTGCGTTGTACATGCAATGCGTACATAAAAAGGTAAACAGTACCATAATGTACATGACATAATTGAGCAGTGTTTCAAAACAAAAAAAAAACCTCCTGCTCACCTTGACCATAGGAACACCTCCCTTGACTTTCTCCCAGCCCCCTTCCACCTCTTCTCCTCCCTCCTCCTCCTCCACCTCCTCCAGGCGCTCCTTCTTCTTGTGCCTCTTCCTTTTCACATCCTCCTTCTTCTTCTCCCCCCCTTCCTGGGTCCTGCGATAAACAAGTCATTTATTGTTAACATCATCCGTCTTTAACCACTACACCTTCACTGACTTAAATTATTTTGCTTTTTGCAAACCTTTCTATATAGACATCCAAATTCTATAAAACATTCCAACTTCAAAAGTCTTAAAACAAATGTAACATTTTAAAATCAGGGTAAGAATATATAGACTTCTTCAGCTTTTAAAATGATACATTAAATTCACATTCATTTATGTATCGTTTATATAAAATGTATATTGTCGTTACCATAATTTCCTGACTATTAGCCACACTGTACCATAAATTAACGGCATGTCAGTATTTTATGTAATAGAAGACTGTAAAAATGCGGCACTCCATTTTGGCAATTTACTTTGCATCATGTAAGGAAGCTGTGAGGGAGACTCACTTCTTGAGGAAGACCATGGCCAGAGAGGAGCTCTTGCCCTCACCCTCATCGGAGCTCTCGCTGCCACTGTCCACCGTGTCTGAGCCCCAGTCTTCATCATCGTCGTCACTGGATGAGGATTCATCCTATTAGAGAGACCACGTCAGTCTATATATTCCTGTGTTTTGTTTTTGTCGTTTATGTGAGACGCCACATGAACTTGAAGTGTGTTCATACCAGTATTTTCATCTGAAACTATCTGATTAATGACAAAAGATAATATAGTTTCAAAATCTTGAAATCATTCCTCAGCCCCTCGTGTTAAGAAGCAGTGAGCAGTTCTCTCACCCCAGACCCTTTGTTTGACTTGAGGAACTTGCTGGCTTCAGGCAGGGCATCACCTGCTGGCTTCTTCAAGAAGGCTTTGACTGACACACCCTCGTCATCACCCTCTCCATCACTGTCTGAGGATGAGCCTGATGTGCAGGGATCCAACATACTGCTGTTATTTTACTGCACAAGGGTATGACTGCATTATAAGCTGCAAAATTCTGGATCAAATGAGTATCACGATTTTCTTGCTTAGCCCCTCAGTATAAGTGTTTATTGCACCAATTTACCTGATACAGAAGGAAAGAAAACATGATGTCTCCTGATAGGACTGGCACATCAACTTTTGACAACAAAGGAGGAATGCTCCTGTTTTTAACACATGCAATTGCTTCATGAATCTGACACCAAACATGAAAACACTATTGTCTTACTTGTTATAGGCTAATCTTATAACAAGATATGCCAGCTTTATGTAGTCTATTGCTTATTCCAAAAGCCCAAGCCCCAGAGCACACAAACCTTTTATAAACTAGTTTGGTAAAAGTTTAGATGCCTCACACGTGTAGGGTGGGGTGGGGGGTAATAAAGCCTCGGGTAAACATGCATGCTATGAATTATATTATATTTGATTGTACCGCACGGAAACCTCTGAATTTAGGGATGGTGGAAGTGCAATGATGACATTTAGTCAGTCCGCGACATGATAAACATGAACAGAACACACTCAACTGAGCAAAAGGAGCAACTTGTACCGAAAACAAACGGTATCCGTGGTTTAGACACATTTTGGCGTCAATTAAGATGACACCGAGCAAAATGAAATAAAAAGGTAAACACTGCAAAAACAACAAAGGTAAGCAGAACGTCATGTTCGCCATATGTTCTACTGGCACAAAAACATTTTTTGATAGGACAATGGGAGGGTTAAACTAAAATGTGACTTTTCATAACTTATACTATACTTCAAGCAATGCAATTTCAATTGTTTAAAATGTTAAATAACCATATAAAGTTAAACTGTGCTGTGTTTCCTTCAATTATTATGGAATTACAAAGATATGCACTAAAAACATGCCAACTTAAATAGTCAAGCACAGTACAAAGTAAACCTTGTGAACTATGAAGGCAAAAAAAATTAAACAATCTTAATTGAGGTACAATGTTCAATTAAATGTAGGGCTGCCCGATTATGGAAAAAAATCATAATCCCGATTATTGTGGTCAATATTGAAATCACAATCATTTAATAGAATGCTGATTTTCTCCCTCCTCCATCTAAACTCGCTCAGATTTTTAAATATCTTGTCTCTCAATGGGCATTTTACATTCTGCTGCTCTGCATCACGTGGTGTTATGCCCAATTGTCATTTGTTGAGGGAAAAAGTATGAGCGCTTTTTTCGATGCAGCTGATGTCCCATATAAAAATACGGCAGAGCCGCATTTTAGAAATGAGTTTGCATTGAGCCACCTATAATTCCTCAAATAAAAAAGTCCAACAACACTAAATAAAAGTGCTCGATAACAGTGATGTGCAATAGAACATTCATTGTTTTGTGACGAGAAATGTGACCAAAGGAAACTCACCCGACTCTTCCGGCTCCTTCTCTTCCTCCTCATCCGCAGACTCCTGAGGGTTCTGACACACAGTGTGTTAATGTCTCTCACCAAGCCAACTGAACACATCCTCACACATGACTCTAGCATGGGACACAGGTGCGTCTCCCCCTCTCACCTCCTTGTAAGCAGAGATCTCTGTCTCGTAGTCTCGGTTATATTTCCTGATCTTCTGTCGCAGAGTGCTCAGAGCCTTGGCATTGTTCTTATTCATCTTCTTCTTGCCTTCTTTGTCTTCCCAGAGCTGCCAACCCAGGGACACACTGGTTTACATTACCACTAGTTCAGACACACACACAATAGGAGTGGATAAGGGCTTCTATGTACTGACCTGGTTCAGGTAGTCCTCCAGGTCTGCCAGCAAGCGGATGTAGAATGGAGGGACTCCTTCCTTGTCCACTATTGTTTTGCTTTTGAGGAACGCTCGACACAGCTGCTCAAACTCCTCTAGACATTTGGCCATGTCCCGGATCTTCATGGCGTTCCGGATGGTCTTGATGAGGTTCGTGAGCTCCTCAAACCTAAAACGCATCCCACCTCAAATCAATAAAGTGCCATCTTTACTTGCATCACTTTAATCTTAGGGGCTACAACGAGGGATGGAGACACACCTTTTGTCTTTAGCGCTGCGTACAACTCTCTTGGTGTCCTCCTCATCGTCACTGAGAAGCAGGGACCTGGACAAACAACACCAGTGAGATCACACACTCTTAAGAGTGCGTGTGTGTGTGTGTGTGTAAAGGGAGCGGTACTGACTGTCTCAAGGTGGTCCCAGTTGCTTTTGGGGTAATCTCATCGGCGGAGGTAGACTCCTCTGACTCGCTGTCAGAGCCGGTGGCGAAGAAACGAGACATTTCGTAAGAAGGCAGTGAATCTGTAAAAAAAAAACAGAAAAACCATATTCATTATCTTAAATGGCATATTTTAGTAATAGCTAGTCACGTCTTCTTACACCATAAGTGGGTTGAGGTGTAACCATATGATAAATACGTACATTACAGTACAACGTGTACTGTACCACAAACGTAGCACATAATGTGCCTGCGTGTGAAAAAAAAAACACGTCCACTATGGACATGCTAGCATAGTGTGCGTTACTAGCAGTTAGCTGAGACCGCCATTGAATCGAGGTAAGTGTAGCTTTCATTCAATAAGACAGCAGCTTTACAATTATTTAGAACTTGTATGAAAACGTTGTTCTTTCAGATTTTCATTTTTTAGCTAAAGCGATTTTCATGACACACCAAAGGACAGGCTATGTAATTGTAGCGGGCGGCCGCGTGCCGCGAGCTGCGGCGATAGCGTCCGGTTTATCTGCAAATAACCACATTAACCATTTAGTGTCCGTTCGTATCAGGCGGCCTACCTATGTCCTACTGGAGGTTGTGCCGGTAAATGTCGCTCCGCTTCGAATTAATAATAAATCCAGTGTGGACGGTTTAAAACTCGCTGATAAAACCGTGCAAAGCAACTTCTGCGCACTTGCTTCTTCAGAGGAAGTGACGTGTAAAATGCCAGTGGCGTACTGCTTCTTCTTCTTCTTCCCTTTTTTTGGCAGATTGCAACTATCATTTGGCTCATACCGCAACTTACTGGACCGGCGGGCGCGGAAAGTATTCTTGGTCGTACGCGGCATGAGCGGCGTCCAGTAGCGCAGCTCATGCCGCTACTCCGACGGACGCGGAAAGTATTCTTGGTGTTACGCGGCATGAGCGGCGTCGAGTAGCGCAGCTCATGCCGCTACTCCGGCGGACGCGGAAAGTATTCTTGGTCGTACGCGGCATGAGCGGCGCCGAGCAGC
>JAODUG010005251.1:0-10109 GCA_027564795.1 Aphredoderus sayanus
ATTTTATTATTGTATATATTCTCTCTCTCTCTCTCTCTCACTCTGACTCTCTCTCTCACACTCTCACTCTCTCTCTCCCTACCATTACCTCTTCTACTTTTCCTTCTTTGTCTCCCTCTCTACATGTATACCTCCGTCCTTTTCCCACTTTTTCTCCACATCTCTCTCTTTCTTCCTTCCCTCTGGCTAATGCTACCCCCCCTCCCCACTTAATGGTATGGCTCCAGAAACAGGAAGGAGCTGCTGCTCTAAAAATAGAGAGGAGTTGCTCAGCCAGGAACCACGACACACACACACACACACAATTTCCCCAAGCTTGCCTCCCCTTATTTTCTCTCTCTCTCTCTCCCTCCTCTGCATGCACTATCCCTTACTTACATTTTATCTTGCAAACGTAAACACACTGATAAAAAGGCACATGCACACATATTCGGCCCTTGACTTGGACGCTAATTAGTTGCGTGTTCGATGCTAATGGTTTGTTAATGTGTATGTAAACACACACTGCTGTCACTCCGCTCTGTCTCTCTCCCTCCCATGTGCGTGCACTGCACACACACACACACACACACACACACGGAAGCACACTGAGGTGTTTGTTACTGTGCGGGAGATGGCGTATGGAGGTGGGGGGGATATAAAAGAGAGATGGTTTTCAGTGGCCGCTGGCTCTTTGTCAGGTCAGCAGGTTTGAAACTGCTGATGACACATGCACGTGTGCACGCATGCCCACACACACACACACACACACGGACGCGCACCACAGGCAATTGAGAAACAACGGAAGAGTAATAAAGAATAATATTTGTGTGTGTGTTCAGCATGCAGACGTGTGTGTGTGTGATATTTGTGTGTGCGTTAAGATACACTCACTGGCATCTACCAACCACTGTAGCAGGATTAAATAACTCCCTTGTCGGGATTCATTGTTTTTCTTAAAAAGCTTATGGAAGTTATTAAAATACTTGTTACCTTGCCGTCATAGAGAAACTGTAATTTAGTGTCTTTGCCATTTAGGACACACATCATGGAAACTGCACAATGGCAAGATTAATTGTGAGCCTGCAGTTCCTCCAGTTCGCCACTGGAGGAACTGCAGGCTTTGTGTAAATAGTAACTGGTACTTTTTTGGTATCACCTCCGTCAAGGTTCCAAGCGAGCTGAGGTGATACCAAAAGGTGAAGTGGAAACATACTTACTGATTGGTCAGAGAGAATTGTCAACTACGCCATCTGCGACACCAACGAGACTTAGATGGGTGGATTTTGTGGAACAAGAAGGTCTGCTGAGAAGTCTCTGAACTGTTAGCCAGAACACTGTTAGAACACACGGCTGCCAAAGGACATTCCGACAGTGTAGGGAACTACCTGTAACAAAAGCAAGTAGAGTTGACTTGGCGTCATGCGGTGATAAGGCACCATTAGCCTGTAAGCAACAAAACACTTTATTGTGACCATAGAAATATGTAATAACAAGAAGCAATAGCCCATTTAATTCCATTGACATAGTTGAAATGGAGTAATACTACCATGACTCCTGATGCATTTTGCAAAAAACACAGTACACTGTATATTCGTCAGAATAAAAGTAGGATTTCGAGACAGTACCAGCATGTTGTCAAAATAATGTTGGGTCTACTGTCTTTTTTTATGATCTACGGTACACTTGCTGAGTTGGGTGGCGTTTATTTTGAAATAATTCTCTAGCATGTGTTAAAAGAAATCTATAATTTCAAGTTAACAATGGATGGTATGCTTTCTCTGCTATTGGATATTTTATCTTTTACATGGAAGAAAATTACAATGACAAAACCCGTATTGGCGATTGTTATGGCAAGGAATGATAAACGTATTTAACTCTCTTGATGTCCTTCGGGTCAAAATGACCCAAATCACTAAACCTAATTCTACATCTTACACAGACTTAAGATGTGCACTGCTGGCACAACAAGGTGTGAGTTTGAAAACCCAAGGACAACAGGAGGGTTAAAAGGCATAAAAGAAACTAACAACACCAATGTGAAATGGCTCCGCCCACAATGGTCGTCAATGGAGAATAGAACGTTGATCCTTTGTGACTAAGTAAGGCTTTGAGTTATTACATTATTTGGGTGATTCATGTGATTTACAGTACCTATGGAGATATGAATGAGCAAATAATGTTAGGGACCACTGAATGCCACCGAAGCTTAACATGTTAAGAGGCATGGGTGTCAAGTGATGTCAGACTGAGGCTCTATGTTAACACATTATTTTACGGTCATACTGTCCACATTTGTTGAAACCAGAAAACCTCTATTAAAATATCAACTTAATTGTACAGCCCCTATTCATAGGTCCTATTGGTAGGGTACATGTGTTTATGTGAAAGATGTTTTGGGGGTTTCTGACAAGGCTGCGATGATTGGCGACAGAGGTACAATGCTGTACGTCCATAGAGGAAAGAGGACAGTTCTGTGTTCTTTGCCAGGCTATTGTCTTCTGCCCATGTCTGCTCCTATCAAGGTCGACCAGACTGAGGGCGGTTATAAAAATAAAATACCAAAAGTGTGGATCCCACCTTGTGGATGTTGAGTTTTATGTGAAGTTTAAGTACTACGCCTACTGTAGATCCACTTAACAGTGCAGGGATAATGAATCATTAGCATTACTTTGGACAAACTGTCTCTGTGCGTGTGTGTGTGTGTGTGTGTGTGTGTGTGTGTGTGTGTGTGTGTGCGTCCTCTCGCTTCAGTGCTTATATCCGTATGGGTGTGGTCAGGATCACTGAGTGGGTGTATACTGAGTGTCTGTGCGCCTGCCTGTCTGCCTCCTGTATACAGGGACCACGCCTGGCACACACACACACACACACACACACACACACACACAGCCCTCTCTGGGATGGTGGCCAAATGGTTCTTTTGTTTTTACCTTTCCTCCTGTCACTAGGAGTTTGTTTTCTGTCTGTTCAGGCCAGTTCTTCTGGCCTGCTCTGGACGGAATGTGATACAGTATGGACAATGCCAGAAGAAAGCAAATAGAAGGTAATAAAAAGGGGCTTTGTGCTAAAATGAGAAATTCCAAGAAATATTTTTTCAAATGAACAATAAAGATATTACTATACTTTCATCTTGGAAAATCTATGTATCTATAGACTATTTGGCAAGGCAGATGCCTATGGAAGCACCTATAGTCTTTGAATTTCCACTGCTCATATTATATGTTGAAATGTCTTGATGGAAAATAAGTAGTGCTACATAGTGCTACATAGACTGAGCTGAGTAATTTCACACTTGGGTGTCAGACTGTATGCATGGTAAACAAACCAGTAACTGATCCTCGTGGAATGACTATACCTCGTTCTATAGCTGTTAACAGTTCAACATGTACATTCACAGCCAAATCAGCCTTGCTGCTGTCAGTTTGTGGTGGCCAGTTGTAGCTGATTGCTTCCTGTAGCGCTAAAAGTGTTTCTCCATTAGCATATCTAAAATAAGGCCTCCACAGAAATTTATCAACAACTTGGGCTAAGAATTATGGTAGCGTTTTGCCTACTGAACCAAATATCAGCCTGTCAGACATTACTTCCTTGAACACTTGGTCAGTTTTGGTTGTCTTCACCAGTGGTAAAGAGGTCAGGTTTCTGGCCACCATTTACACAACCGCAGCAACTCAGAACCAATGGCAGTCTTGGTTGTGGTTTGAAATGAATGTAATCATCATGCAAGGTCCAACTGAAGAAGGTCTTTTTGGACGTCTGCTGCCCTTCCTTGGCACGTACACATGGCACACACACACACATACCTGTACTTATTAACCCTCATGTTGTTTTCTGGGTCAAACTGACCCAACGCACTAGCTCTTTGTTGCAGATAGAGGGCACCAATCATAATTCCACAGCTTACACACATATGATGTGCACTGCTGGCATTGGAATTGGAAACCTGAGGACAACAGGACGGTTAAATGGCAAAAAAAAACCAAAAAATCATAAATAATTAATAAAGAAATAAATGCACACAGCAATGACAATTCAAAAACACAGAAAATCATACACAATCACATGGTGCCACCGGGTGGCTAAATACGATGTTATTAAGGACATCATGAGGGTTATAGACCTGTTTGATTTAATTGCTTCATTTCACAGTCTGTTGGGTCAGACCAGGAAAACACACACGCAGGCCTAAATCGAAGAATGAAACTGAATTTTTGGACAAGTAATAAGGTGTGTGTGAGGGAGAGACTGGAATAACTCTTGCTGTACTTCTTGAAAGTACAGTTTTCTTTTGTAATACAAACGCTACATAGGAAAGTCTATAGCAGCAATATCTAGAATTTCTTAATGAAATGAATAACCCATCAGCCAACGCACAAAAATCGTAATAAGCTTTCTTAAAAAAAAAGCCAATATTGATGTTTCATTAGTATTATAAATATTTGTTTAAAATAGCTGAGTGTGTTTGCTGAGTGTGTTAACCTGCATGTGCTGTTTAACATTCAGTTGCACACATTGGCAGGTGGGAGCTGCCCTGTATACCAGTCCACTACAGCAGCTCACAGCTCTACTGGAGCGTTTGGCGTTTGAGTGCCTTGGTCGAGGACAACTCGGGGAGGGCAGAATATTCCCACCTCACTTTTCCATCCATAGTTGGCTACGGAAATCAAACTTAAAGCCTTCCTGCATCCTTTGCTACCCCTCATTAGTATCCCGTCTATCTATTTATCTGTGCAACAAAGGCTAATATTGATATTGGTCCAAGGCCACTATCGGCTCATAGCACTTCTGCATCGATACGCATCCTTGGCCCTTGAGTGTGTGTTTCCTGCCTTGACTGATGGCGAGTGGCTGTGCTTCTATGAGTAATGCTCAATGGTGTGTCTTGATTTCCTCTGTGGCCCTGGAGCCCTCCAATGCATCTCGGTTGCTTCAAACCGTAGCCTTCAGTGCGCGCTGGGGTTCTGGCTCACTTGTCCGGCTGCCAAGCTGGCTGCTGTAAGTGCGCCTGCGCACATTCCCTCTGGTCACCTTGGCGCTGGGACCATTCAGTGTGTTATAGCCATATTTCTTCCCCACTATTTATGTCTGAGATACAACCGTGTGTGTGTGGCTGTAGGGGAGGGGTAGACAACTGTATGACCTCCGGGGAGAGGAGTTTGAAACCAAATTCTGTTACGCGGGTTTCTACCGTGAAGGTAACTCCAGCTCCAGGAGGGTCCTGTACGTCTTCCAGCCCAGAATAGCACATGTTACGCACGCGGAGAGAGGCGTACAGTGCCTTTCCATTTGTACTGTTTATATTGTGTGTCCCGCTGCATGGAGGAGTCTTTAGTGATGCCGCGTTGTTGGATATGAATATGATGCATCGCATGGCGGCAGAGGGAGGCGACGGCTGCAGAGACGAGCTGCTAGTGGGGGGGAGTGCACAGAGCAGCAGGTTGCTATAACAACAGCACCTTAGTGGAATCATCTCTCTCTCTCTCTCTGATTACCCTCTCATGGTTTGCTCCCTGCTGTCACTTGGCGAGCTGTGCCTTTCCATCACACCACCTATCTCTCTCCACCTTCTACGTCACTCCAGCTTGCTTTCCCCACCCACCCTTTACCTTCCAGTAGCTCCTCTACTACCCATAGGAAAGAAGAATAGCTCCTCTCCTCCACCAACTCCACCCCATCCTCTATCTCTCTCTCTCTGTGTGTGTCTCTCTCTCTCTCTGTGTCTCTCTCTCTCTCTCTGTGTCTCTGTGTCTCTGTGTCTCTCTCCCCTATCTCCCAGCCGTACCTTTGTTTCTCCAGCTCTCCCTCCCTCTGTTCGGGGAGCGGGCAGGCGAGCAGTCAGCAGGTGTTGATGTCACAGAACACAGAGAGGCGCAGGGGAAACAAGCAGCGCTCTGTGTTTTCCCTGCGCAGTGCTCTTTTGCATCTCTTCCCTCCTTTACTTCAGATGCTCTTCCTTCTTCCTCGCGGCCACACCGAATGCGCCAGTCTGGTGGCGTGTTCACACCAGCCAATCCCTCAAAACGGATCGGTTCCCGGTTCACATCCCTGACTCTTCTAGAGCGAACACGCTGAAAAAACACTCTTTTGTTCTTAAATAGCTTGTGTGATTTTTGCATAACACAACATTTACAATCATTTACAATGACAAAAATGACAGCAGCAAGAAAGACCAGTGCCTGATGAATTTATTACAATAATAATTATTCATGAGGCGAGAGGAATTTATTCCATATATTGAACTAGTAGTCTCTCTTTCCGTTTTCTCCCTGCTTTCCTTTTCGTTCTGTATCTCTTTCTATCTATTGCACAGCTTCACGGTTGTTAGACCGTTTTGTCTGTGTGTGTGTGTTGGGGGGGGTGGGTATTATAGTTGGCACAACCTAAGTAATTAGGGGAGTTTTCACAGGTGGGCTTTGAACATGGAGTCTGTCATTACATACATGAGTCACCACCTACATGTAGCAAAGCCTAAAGCATGTGCACTGCATCCATACACACAGACACCTAATCTGTCTGTGGTAGCCAACAATGGCTTCCTAAGCTAGATCTGAATTATTTAGACACATGAATTGGAAACACACAAACACAAAGGCTGCGTCTTGATTGTTGGGATGTGTTTTTCTTTGTTTAAGCCACACACACACAAACAAGAGTGTAGGTTTGGCTACCAATATAAATAGCATTTATTATGAAAACGACTAAAGGTTATATTCACTCATTCTAGAGAACCAAGCTAATATAACAACCAAGCTAATAAAACCAACCTTGATCATCCGTCTTTGTTTTATGCATTTTGTATGTTTTGTGTGTGTGTGTGTGTGTGTTTGTGTCCAGCTCAGGGTCAGAATACAATTTGAATATTTTGTTGCCTTTTCTATCTGAATAACAATGAACCAAGTGCACATGCTGTTGCATGTGTCAGATCACATGGTTATTAATGAATACGTTTGTTGTATGAATTGAAAATTTGACCTTTCATTTATAAGCGGTTGTTTCCAACCCCCACAGCTGTATGTTACTCTTACTCACCATTATTAAACTCCTAAATGTCAATAAAATATTAATAGTAAATGCTCTTTAAGTGTATGCAAATCTATAGCATTGATTAAGGCTGAATGATTAATTGCATTTGCGATATCGCGATATGATGAAACAAAATTTTATAACCGTAAAGGCTGCGATTACACTTTGTTCACGTGACACGCGACAGTTAGCAGTCTGCAGAGGACTTGGTAGGCTAACTTGACCTGTTGTACAATGGCCTCAGGCTCGACTGTCAACAACAGAAAAGTAAGCTGTTTCGATTTGGCACCGAGTAACCGAGTAAACACGTGGTTCAGTCCATGTTGGGAGGGGCTAATCGTATCTCCCCTCAATATTAAAAGTTTTAGTTTGGCCCGGTCTTATGGCGCTGCATCGCCGTGACACAGACACAGAGACAGCGTTTAGCTGCAGCCGGTTGGCCCGATAGCGGACCGTAAAGACATTGAAACTGAAATATAAAATTGATTTGACCAGCGGCAGTTTCGGCCTGGAATGGACCGGCCATTCTGGAGTTCTATAGAATCTCCCGACGGCCAGTCCGTCCCTGATCTGTCCCAAAACTGGACAGCATGGTCCTTTTTTTAATGTATGTTAATGATGTCTACTATGCACGGAAACATGCGAACATATTTTCGCTGCTACAACTGACGTGATCAAGCCGCCCTATCAGAGTTTTGCGGTGCATTTCATTAATGAAGACTTCGACATCAAAGCTTGCTGCTTTTAAACTACCCAGACGACCACACGGGAACATATTGCAGCCAGGCTTGAGAGAAGGGCTTGCCAGGTCGTTGTGTTGGTCATACTATATACTATACAATGTTTTATTGCTTGTCTGTTGAATAATACATAATATAGAGACGGTAAAAACATAATCGAGTATTAACCCTCGTAATGTACTCTGGGTCAATATGACCCAAATCACTAGCTCTTTGTGGCAGATAGAGGGCGCTAAACCTAATTCTACAGCTTATACAGACATATGATGTGCACTGCTGGCACAACAAGGTGTGTGTTTGAAACCTGAGGACAACAGGAGGGTTAACAGGCACATAAAACAACACATAAATAAATAATTAATAAATAAATACACTCAGCAATGACAATTGAGAAACACACAAAACATACACAATCAGATGGCGCCGCCGTGTGGCCAAAAACTAGATTTCTGAGTACATTACGAGGGTTAAATCGCAATCGCAATATTGCCTAAAAATATCGCAATTAGATTATTCTCCGAAATCTTTCAGCCCTAGCATTGATACATTCAATATCATACTTTTTAATGAAAATGCATGTCCATGTAAAATCCATAATAGTATTGAATCAATGCAGACAAAGTATTGAGAAGTATAATTTGAATGGAAGTGCAAATGTGATGGTTTCAGACCATTGTCTTTAATCCTATAATGTACTGTCCAGTAGAAGATACTGTCTGCAGTGAAACGGACCCTTACAGAGGAAGCCAATTTCCGGATATGGTCCCACCTTTTCCTTTCTCGGTGTCTCATTGCTTTCTCACTATAGCCCCATTTCTACCTGTCCCTGTCCTGGTGGCTGCCCTAATGACCAGCTATGGGTGTGTTAGGACTGTGCTGTGATTGTGTATGTGTGTTGTTGACAGAGGTGTGGCAGACTGTTGGGATTCTGTTCAGGTGACACAGGTTGTCTCCTCTGGCCCGGGCTGTGTGCGAAGGCGAGATAGGTGTGGTGGATGAACACCAAAGTTGGAGCAAGATGCTCCTTTTATCTCCTTTTTTAATCCACCTCGTTTATTCTCTCCCAGTTCAGCCTGCTGTGGTCTGTTAATGGAAAAGGTCTTCTTTACCTACAAGACTATCACCCTGCATGTGTCTGTGTATGTGAGCCATGAAGTCAAATATGTGCTCTATGTGAATTCAGCACTGAATCAAGCTAAAGCGATGATTCGAGTGAGTCCACAGGAAAAATAACTATTTATTGATCTCAGTGACAAAGTTGATCCCTTCCTGCTCACTAGTTCCCTTCTATAAGGGCCGCAATGTGGACACATATAAATATCCCTAATGTGACTCATCACCGGGGTTCTCTTCCGGCTCCTAATCCGCTTCCTGTTTCCTCCTCTTCTTCTGTTGTGCAGCTTCAGGAGACGGTGAAGAGGAAGCTGGACAGCGCGCGCTCGCCCCTCAACGGCGAGCAGAACGGGATCTGCGACGGTGGCAGCTACTCTCCGACCGCCAAGCGGCTACGCAAGGAAGGCGCGGGCGGTTTGGACTCGCTAAGCGGCCTGGCCAGCAGCAACAGCAACAACGGTGGCAATGTCCCGCCCATCTCTCCGCTGCATCACCAACTGGACATTAAGCCCTTACTGGGCGGGCCCAACGCTCCGGCGGGCAACAACGCTTCGAGCGGCGGCGGCGGTAACAACGGCAACCATGTGACCGGCCGGTCGGCGGACGACCTGGGCAAGAACGGCGGCAGCCACCTGCCGGACATGAAGCTGAACGGCTCCCTGGACCTGGAGGACGGCTTCAGCCTGCTGAAGGAGCTGAAGCAGGAGCCGCTGGACGACGGCGCCGGCATGGAGGCCTCGGACCCACAGTCGCTGTCCAACCAGAACAAGCTGTTCTCCGACATCAACCTCAACGACCAGGAGTGGCAGGAGCTCATCGACGAGCTGGCCAACACGGTGCCGGAGGACGACATGCACGACCTCTTCAACGAGGACTTCGAGGAGAAGAAGGAGGCGGAGTTTGGCAGGCCGGCCAATAACCAGACGCCGGTGCCGCAGGAGGCCCCAGGCAACGGGGCCACGCCCACCGCGGCTCTGCCTCCTCCGCCTCCTCACCTCCCCCAGGGAGGGCAGCAGGTCCCCATGGGCTCCCCGCAGGTCAGTGCCCACCTCTGGTGGAGATGCAGGCTCCAGGTGGTGCTTCTGTTCATTAGATTGTTTTAACCCTCCTGCTGTCCTCCGGGTCAAACTGACCCAAATCACTAGCTCTTTGTGCAGATAGAAGGCTCTAAACGTAATTCTACAGCTTACACAGACATATGATGTGCACTGCTGACACAGCAAGGTGTGAGTTTGAAACCTGAGGACAACA
>JAODUG010005252.1:0-10109 GCA_027564795.1 Aphredoderus sayanus
AAGATGGCGCCATCTGATTGTGTATGATTGTGTGGTTCTTTTTATTGTCAGTGCTGTCTGTATTTATTTCTTTATTAATTAATTCTTTATGTATTTGTTTGTTTTTTCGTGCTTTTTAACCCTCCTGTTGTCCTTTGGTTTCAAACTCACACATTTTTGTGTGAGTAGTGCACATCATATGTCTGTGTAAACTGTAGAATTAGGTGTAGCGCCTTCTATCTGCACCAAAAATATTTGGGTCAGTTTGACCTGGAGGACAACAGGAGGGTATTTTGGTATGTATTGATTTTGTTTTTTAACCACTATTACTTCCATCCTTGCTCACAATCCTACTTCCATGTTTATTTTGGCAGTGTTCAAAAATGTGTTTTCACAAGATTCTGCTTGCAAGTTTATCTTAGGTTCGTCAGAGCCAACTCATGTCAATGAGTTGAGATAGACGTTAAGAGCATGGTTGAGAGACAATGGGATCATTGTTCAATTCATTATGACATCATGTTGAGGCAAGAAAGCTATATAGTCTAGGCTATTACCCTTATAAGTCCATTTAGCTTTCTAGAAATTGTAATCAGCAACACATATAATGAGATATAATGAAATAAGACTGATTTTCATTCCATGTTTGCATTTTCCCACACCCTGGAAACTGATTTGAATAATACATTAACTATTTGAGTTGAGATAGATCGATAGATAAAGAGATAGATAGATAGATAGATATTTAGATAGATATATAGATATATAGGTAGATAGATAGAGATATATAGATATTATCAATATCACATTTAAGTTAGAAAACCTTAATATAACCTGATATTTCTTACATTTTGATTCTTAGAAGTTACACTGAGTTTTAATTCTTGACTTCTTGGAACTTAACTGTACCACCAAGCGCAAACAAACAATTCTTTAAACGCTTTAAATATAAACGTGACAATGGCATGTGACTGTAAAGTGTCTTTAGTCAGCTGTTCCTGGAGCTGTGACTGGGGGGGCCAGGGTGTGAGGACCAAAAGGTTTGTCCTACTGGGGGGTACATCCAGTGTTGCCCACCCTGCTGGGCACATGGCACCAGTATTTGTGAATGATACCAAACAGGCTTAATTGTATGACTTGTTCGCCTGTGACCAGACAGAATGTCCTCAAATCTGATAGTCTGCTGGGAGGCTGTAATATAGTAAAAACAATGTGTAGTATACCACAACTTGGTTACATTAAGCTGTTCTTATTAACGTAACTAAAGGTTACTGTAATATAATCATGTATTGAATTTAATATCTAAAATATATAGTTAAATACATATTATTTTAGCTATGAAGAACACCTTTATTTAAATGAGATGTACAACTCTAAAAAATCTGTTCTCAGTACTGAAAATTCAATGAAACTAGAAATCTAGTCTGAAAGCTAAATCCTATTGCAAAATCTTTGTGTTTAATATTGAAAGACCCAGTCCTTATTTTTATGTAAGGAAGTCTCAGAATACATAAAGCAACTAAATTCCTTGTGCATAAAGCAACTGAATTACATTTCTGTTAAATTTGGTTTGCAGACAGGATACATTCGAGTTCAAGGCAATATCCAATGCAAGCATGAGAGGCAATGTTCAAAAAGATTAATAACATTAATTTTAAAGGAATATCTTACATTGTAATGTAATAGAGGATCAGCACCAGCACAAAGACTAACAGTATCCAATCCTGACAGGGACATGCCCGAGTAGATACAAATGCAGCATTTGTGTTGAATCTGGTGTGTGTGAATCTGCACAAAAGCAGATTTGTGCAAATCTGCCCCAAAACACTCAAATGGAGAGATTAGTTCCCCCTTACGCTCCAGTTAGCCTCCTGAATGGATATGCTTTTCCAATCTGTTGGGAGTTTCCTAGATACACCTCATTTCAGAGGCAGTGGTCACAGTGGCGATCATTTATCTTCCTCTTAAAATCAATTGCTAATTTGGTGTTGAGAAGAGGTGGCTATTGAAGTGTTTTGTGAAGGATGTAGCAGGGTACCCTATTTTAAGAATTCACAAATAACAAAGTGAATCAGATTTTTTAAGTAGGCAAAGACACCTAAAAGAAAATATCTCTCCACTACACTTTGGCTACTGCTCCCATATATCACAAGAAACTCTGGTAAAGAGAGAGGCAACTCCCATGTTTGGCTGCCCTCTTTAGGGGATTCTGAAAATTGCCTTCATCTCTGTTTTCCCAGCTCTACATTTTAGATACAGTAGTGTGTCAACAGCTGATATCTCCCCACCAGTCAATCTCTGGTGCTTACTCAAACATGTAAAAAGGCTGTGTAAATAACAACATGAGGGCTATGCTGTGCCAAGTCCAAGTCATGAGTACATTAAGATGGAGAAAATGCTCAACCACAGTCCTTTAAAATAATTACTTTTATTAGCACACATAAAAAATAAAACTATCAATATTAAAACAATCGTTGAAATGTATGCACTTTCTAATGACGATAATACATCTAATTATAAATATGTTGTACATTAATATTTAACCAATGTAAAAGGAGGTTGACTTGTAGAAAACCAAAGCAAAAGAAAAAACCTAATTGGCAAAACATATTTAAAAATGCTAGACCATATTTAATCCAATTCTAATGCTGCCTGCTAACAATGTACACTAGTGTGTGAGGGGGAGGGAAATGTGACATTGTCGTGGTTGTAAATAGTTTGAGGCAGGTTTTGGAACAGTCTCCTGCAACAGTGTAGATTTAACATACTCTGACCCCCTCACGGGACCTCAGGAGCAGACACAGTGATGGATGACCAATGCCCCCCTCCCCTCATCACACACACAGACACACACACACACACATTTCAGGTCATGGGGTGAGCTGGCTAGCATGGTGCTAACAGACCTACCTCGTTTTCCATGTGGAAATTGACATGCAATTGACATATATACTGTATATATAATTAACAATATAATTAATGAACTTTAATGGCATAACATTTCTTTTTTGTCCATTTAAAGTGTGAGCTGGAGAATCAGAAACACTAAATCAGAAACACAAATGAACAAAGTAAATGCATGCACTCACATGCATGCCCAAGTATGTCAATGTGCCATGACCCATGTTTTAACGTTTTGTCCCCAGATGCCAAGAAACACACACTACCCCTTTACGTTTGTTTGAATGGCATGTGAACATCATCATTCATACTCTAATCATTCTTCAATGGAATAGAGTTTAGAGATAGTTTAATAAGAACTTCCATTATGAACAATAACTAAGAAAATGTTGCATTTCGCAGCTCTGTGTAAGAGAAGAAGTTAACAAATGTGCTGTCTGAAGCACAAGTGACCCCCAAGGACCACCTGGCTCAGAATCCCTCATACCTCATGTAAGGAAACAAGCCCTCTTCCACCACTGGTGTTTTTAAGCTCGGTTTAAATTAATTTCCCTGCAATAAGTAAATATGGGTGAAACTGATATGGATGAATGACTGTGAAGTCATAGGGTCATTTACCTATCAGCGACTGCGGTATATTTTTCATCATGGTGACCTGTGGCAACAGTAAGTTATTAGTCAATAAAATATTAATAATTATACAATAGCAAAGAGCACCAGGATCTCATACAGTAATTTCAGTGCTTTCCATTTAAACGGAAGGGAGGAAAACATTTTGTTATACACATTTTTGTATTTTATTATATTATATTTAATTTAATGTGTTAATTCTTAGATAATTAAATCTGAAACAATGTAGTCTAGGATATATTCCTTTTCTCAACAAAAACATTGAGCTCCATGTAGTCCTACATGTTAGAATAAACAATCAGCTATCCTTGTCATGTATCTTGAGCATGACTGTAAAAGAGGTATGATGTAGCTAATATATTTTTATAGAGCTTGCGTTCGCCTCACACAATTATAATGAAATCCTAATATGATAACCTAATATGCTGTAAATCTTTTTATTTTATTATTTTATTATTATTTAAGTTTATTCCTGGTGACACCTGTAGTTCGTAGCCTGTGCTATGCGATGAGGCCATTGGGAGGGAGAGCTTAGGACTATCCACTCTAGTGAACAAACCTATCAATGCATTTTATCAATGTAAAATGCATGTGCCATTGACAGAATGTAGTGCTTTGTGCACCCTGTAGACTCCAGACTCCTGTAGACTATAATATCACAAGATCAATTGGAAACATTGGTAGAATACAACATTTTGTATTGACTCAATCAGCCATAGCATAACAAAGAAACCCTGTTTAGATTCCCAGTGATACAGGTCTTCATTCATCCTGGCAGACCAACCATGGCTGGATGTGTGCATGTGTTGCATGTTTCCCATGTGGCCTCAGATTGTCTCATTCATAAGGTGTCTTTAGGGCCTCTCATGGGGTAAGAAATGTATTGGTTTGGAGTTAAGGCTAAACTTGGGAGCTGGTAGGTGGCTAAATGGGTCTGTTCAGTGTTCTATTTTCTTCCCACAAGAGTGTTTGACAGTTACTGCACCTACAGTATTACAACCTGTTGATGGAGTAAACTTTTGTGTGTAGGATACGGTGTAGGGATACGGAATGCTTGTTAATAAAAAAGCAACTGTGCTGAAAATAGTATTTGTGTGGGTGTACACGGGTTGGTAAGCTAGCACGTCTGTATCCATGTGTTAGCATAGATACAAGGTCTTTTTGGGCTTATACTGTGAGGCAGTACTCCCTGCGTTTGCTCAACAGGAAGGAATGCGAGAGATACACATGGTGATAAATTGGACAGAGGGAACCATGAGAGTCGATGCTCTGAGGATGACCCTCTCTGCTGCAGGCAGGAGCACAAAGAGGTAATGGGTCTAACTAAACAAAGCAGCTCCTAATTTGGACTGGTAGAAAGAAGGTGCAAACCCGGGCAAACATTAATCTACCCGGGCCAGGTTCCTCCTCCAAGTCTGGGCTAATGACCAGCCCATCAATAGTCTGCTTTCAAATAACAACTGCCATTATCTCACCCCCTCCCTTCCCCTTCTGACGGGGTTAGCTTGGTCCCATACTGTGGAAAAGTAGGCAAAGTCCAAATTAAAGTTGGATTATTTATTGGCTTTAATTAAATGCTCTCCTCAAGACAGATTGAATGTGTTCCCCTCCTTGAGCCAGGCAAGAGGGGAAGGTATTTGGTGTCGGACAGAGTATCCAGGGAGGGTAAGATCATGATTACCTCAGAAAGGAAGTGGATGGAAGGGGAGGCAGGGGTTGTCAATTGACTCTAAAGAGGGGGAGATGGTGAGACAGTAAAGAGAAATCCACCTCATAACACATCGCTTTACCTGAAAAATACAAACTTTTTAAAACAGCAGTAAGCTCATATAAAAATGTGAACTAAAAACAAGCAAACAAAAGAAAAGAAAAACAAATAGACATGCAAGAAAATGCATAAAGCAAGTTTTAAGAATACCTTTTTTATTATTTATTTATTGTTATTTTGGTTTGTCTCTAAAAGTTTAGATTCAAAAAAGCTAACTGGTCATTTTATATACTCACTTTAAGCATTTTACCAACATTATATGAATAAACATTGACACAGGAAAACCACAAGACAAGTATAAACAAACATAATTTAGGAGCCCAGAGGCCAAAGTCAGAACTGAAAGATCTTACTGAAATGACCAATGGCAGGTCAATCACCATCCATTTCACTAATGACCTTTGTTTTCCTACCCTGTCTCAGATCACTTCATTTTTCCTGTTTAGTAAAACACCTATTGACATAGCATGACAAGTAATCTATAGCTGAAAGGAGCGTACTATGTGGACCAACTTGTATTAATCAGGTTAATGACACTGAGCACCTTCGCCTGAAGCTGGCTAAATTACTTTTTGAATCAACTCAAAAGGCTCCTCTCGTTAAGCTGTGGGCTAGAATCCAGCATTTGTCAGGAGTTTGTTAAACAAGTTTCTGTTGCATGACAAAATATTGTGTAATCACATATCTGAACTATTCTAAAATGTAAATCAAAATAACAGACAAGTCTTGATTTTAGCTTTAACAATATCTGGGTGAAAATGTATTATCTTTTAGATTAAGAGATAACGTTGAATAGGAGTTTGTATATTTTTAAATGTCTTCATGCAACAGATGTTAAAAATGATAGATTTGGACAGAAACATGACTCGTGATGAGGGAGTGATGGAAACAGTATTAAACTGCATCATAAGTATAAAAACAAGCAACAAAATCATGATAATTATGTTAAAATCCTGTGGCAAGCACATGCTGCAGCAAATACAAAGGATCAAATGCAGAGCGCCCCAACTCACCCACTAAATGGCCCCACCCTCTAAATCTGCCAGCCCTGGAATAGCAGACAATGTGGAGCTGATCACAACAAAGAGCCAGTCTGAAGTGTGTTTGACATTTGTTTGGAAATGTGAGGACCAGGACAAAGAACTTGACTGATGACATCACCACGCCTTCTAGCACCAGGGTATGTGTTGCAGGGGAATTTTAGCGAAATGGAATCATTAGCTTATAGTAGTGACTTCCCCTGTCCTTGGTAAATCAAGCCCTTTTCCAATAACCTGCCTTCCTATGGCCATCCATCACTGGCTCTGGCCCGCAGGCTGAGTGTGGAGACACGGGAGCTGATCCGGCCAGAGAGCAGACATAAACAGTCCCTGATCATCTGCAGGAAATTGGAATGCTGTGCCACATTGCTGAATCCCTCTCTGATTGGGCTGTCAGAGTCACTTCCACACAATAGAAAGTTGGATCTGTGTGTCATAACACATGGACACCTATAATCTAAAGCAATTCAATATACAGGATATATATAGTTGATTTTATCCTAGGTGGCAGTTGGAATGTTAGCGCTGCTAATGCAATGCTGACCAATACTAATCTGGTGATATTCTTTTTCAGAAAAACCTCAGAACTGGCTATAAAAATGATTGTGTGATAAATGTATAAGTGAACAATTGATGAAAAGATAAATGATTTTATGGCTTATATGATATATTTTCATTGTTATATTCAACCATTGAAACCATTGAAAATATGGTATGCATATCGGTATGCATAATTTCTTAAAATGTATGTATTTTCTGAAGTTCATTTTAAAGGCAAATGTAGCGTTATTGCGATATATCAATATTACATTATTCCTCTCCTTCTGGCAGGATATTTCCATATGTAGTGTAGACAAGATGTGCATGTAATAGCCATGCATAATTAGTGTTAATCTATGTTGGTTGAATGGATATAACCCACACGTATGTTTTTGCTGATCACAACCCTACCATTTAAATTATGCTCCACTAAACTAACTAAAGGATAACTACAGTGAATATACATACTTTCAGGAAAAAAGTATCTGAGACACAAATGATATTTGTTGTGTGTTCTCAAGTTGTTTACAATATCATGATCCGTACATTCTCAGTCACAATCATGACAGTTATGGTCAAGGCAGAATGATCTCAGGGCTTCATTGAAGAGCATCTAGTAAATCTAGTAAATCTTTTCCATAAATCTAAACAGTCCTTATATTTACAACAGCAAGCTGTCTTTTCATGCTATAAGAATAGTCCTGGAAAGACAGTAGTAGTAGTAAATTAGCAAGAAAACAGCATCACTGTTAATAAGACAACATGCTTCTCTTAGATACGTAAGTCAAATAGTTCAGAGAAAAAGTCTGCAGTAATAATGCGTTTTTAAGTGCCATGACTTAATAGCAACTTTACACTAAGATACTGTACACTTTGAGAAACACTTAAAGGATGCTTGACACAAGACTGCATGGGGCGAAGACTACAGCATCATAAGGTAAAAGTTAAGATTTCTTCTGAACTTTTAAAAGTTAAGTTTCTTCTGTAGTGCACATTAACCACATGCATGTTCTGTGCCAATTAAACTCAATCCCTTTAGAGAAATAGTTTGGGCTCCTTGTGGCTCTTATGAAATGTAATAGCTGGCCACAATAAGGTGATTTGTGGGCAAGCATCAGGCCCTATTTCAGAACTGGTGAACTCAATGGCATCTTAGGATATGATATTTTCATCTTGCTGCCTCATGAAAGCCTACTATGGTCCTCCTTTGGACTGACAAAAGAAAATGGATGGTAGCCATCTGACATAGATTACAACTTTCAGTTTCAGCCATTTCAGTGGCAATAAATGCAGCCAAGTCCAAACTAAACACACGCATACAATAGATTGAACCAGGGAAAGTGGGCACTTTTGTGGGCAACATCTTGGATGGTTTTCAAGAGGATCTGACACACCCACTTATCAAAGAATATATTTTCCACTCCAACACTCACATTAAAGTGAGTGTTGGAGTGGAACTCATGGAACATCACATTTCAAGTGCACTAGGTTGTAAATGGTATACTGATGCATGTCAACTAGAGTTCCTTTTAAGCTGATGAAAGGTGGTTATATTTTTCAATTTCCTCCACTGTAAGACACTGGTTGCATGACGTCACATTTTCCTGATGGTCCATGCTCTTCATGTGGCTTCTCAGCGAGAGAGAGACAACACCCAGGTTCTATCCGTTTATGTTTGTGGCTTCAAAAATATGCAGAACAAAAACGTAGCTTGGATTGAATTTGACATATATATCTTCTATCGTCTGAAATAATATTTTATTTTCTGGGGGACATAATTTGAAGCAAAACAATTCCATGTATATGTCAAAAAAAGATATTTTTCGATTTTTGTTAAATATCAGTGGACTCACAGCAAACCACAAACATTGGAGTGCCAATCAATCAATCAATCAATCAATCAATCTTTATTTATATAGCACTTTTCATACAAATACATGTAACACAAAGTGCTTCACACTACAAAATCATTAAAAGCAATACAATATATAAAAAAGTAATACCACCACCCTATTTAACACCCATCATCCCAACCCTCCAATCACAAATAAGCACCAGGGAAAACAGAAAATCAAGCCCAGACATCTGGAGTCCCATTCCCATCATCCCCTGTCCACCAACATTCTATCCCACTGAAAAAAAGCTATTCTTTATTGAATACCTGCTTAATGACAATGTATTTCTGCTTTTAGAAGATTAAAAAGGCAAAACTATAATGTTGAAACATTCTGACGGTTTCTTGGAGGTAAAGCCATAGGTTCAATGAAAGGAATAATATAAACAATGGATCATCTTAGAAGAGATTATTACATTCAGTTGAAGGGGTTTTAGGTCATTTTAGAGCCAATACGTGTATACAATTATTATTATATTAAAGAGTAATATCAAACAGTACACTTAAGATACAATATTGTTTTTAGAATTCATTCATGGCAGAAGCGCTGGGTCTTTATTATCATTTAAGATGGTCACTAGATGAAGGAATAAAAGTATTTACGATATAAAAATAACTTCTAAATTGGGGGTTGATACCATTACATTACAGGGTGTTGAGTAAGCATTATTTTATTTCATGTGAACAAAATACAACAAGGTATTTCAAAGGGTTGTTGCATTAAAAAAAAAACTATGACTGTTAAGTTTAAATAATACAGTAGTCATCCTCAAGTTTCTACTAGTCTGAGGCTCTTCCGTTCCTTAGCACTACATCATACATGTAAGCAACTTGTGCTGAACATCTGATACATAGACCCCTGTAAGCATGTCATAACTATCAGGAAGTGGGGTAGAAGATTCATTAATAGATTCAGTAGCATTGTCACTCACACCAGACTCTAAATGTAATTCTGGCACGATGGTGGTGTAGTGCTTTATGCCTTAATTTCAGTCTTTACGCTTATTTTAAACAGTAACATCTTAAAGTTTGCTGATGACTCCGTTATTGTTAGTCTTCTGGAAGGGGATGAACAGGAACATGGGCCGGTGATAGATGATTTTGTTACTTGGTATGATGAGTCTTTCTTTCACATAAAAAACAAAATGTAGGAATATTGATTTAAGGAAATCACATCCTAGCCCACCGCTATCTCTAATCAAAGGCGTGGACATTGATCTACTGGATAACTACAAATATTTGAGTGTAGTCTTAGATAACAAACTGTGTTTTGAGGTAGCATGTTGATGCTACCTCTAAAAAGGTTCAGCAGAGACTTTTTTTTCTTAGGAAAATGAACTCCTTTAATGTGTCAACTACA
>JAODUG010005253.1:0-10109 GCA_027564795.1 Aphredoderus sayanus
AACACAGACACAACGCAGGTGACTAAATGGACCAGCTCCCCCCAGCTAAACCCCCAGACACTGCAGGCCAGGGCACAAGCCCAACAATAATCCAGCCCATTAACCAGGCACCACCATGCCACCACCATTAGCGGAACCCTGGAGACGACACCACAGAAGCACCGAATCACCCAATCCACAACACACCCCACAGACATGTTGGGGGTCAAGGGTCAGAATGTGGTGACAGCCTGAAGGATACGGGGAGTGCCCTCCGTGCGACACACCAGGTAGATGCAGGCAGCAATAACATGGGCAGAGCGGCGGCCGCGGGTCAGGTGTTTCGACAGCGCCATCTTGTAGAAGTTGAAGGCCGTGTCTAGACAGTGTTTGTTCATCTGCAGCTGATGACCCAGTGTGTTGATTTGCTGTCGTCCTGGAAACACACACACTTTCCTCACTATTAATCAAAAAGTCCCTATTTTGAGAGTGAGGAAAGAAAACACTATAGCAGAGCCTTTTAAATCCTGGTTAATAGTGAAATTGGTTCATTGCTGCATCTCTAGTCAGCACCATGACAATACAGAGTGCAATACACACCGACATATAACACAATAGGGCTGCACAGTATTTTAATAATGTGTTTTTTTCTTCTTCTGCGATATACTGTACAGATGTCAGACATTTAAAGTGTAGGTTTGCCATTGTTTAATGTCGTTTCCTTTTGTATATACATAAGAAAGCCAGAGACCTTATTTGCTGTATGTGGGATGTACTGTAGACAGACGCATGCCTCTCGCTCTCTGCGAGAGGTCAATACAATACATTGTTAATGCCAGAATAGCCATAAGGCTAGGGTTAATTTACATTCAGATTTGTAATTAATTCATTTTTAAAGCTGGTTTGCTAGTTTAGTTTAAGTTTTTATAAGTTACAGTTAAGTTAAAACCTGTTAAGCCCCAGACATGATAGTCACAGACCAACCTCACAATGCAATTTAAAACACATTCAATGCAACAGACTTCTTTTAGAATTGTTTTATCAGTCTAGATCAGACTAGATTAGACTTCAGAGAACAAGACAAAATGTCAATCTTGCACTTCAGTCCTATCTAGTCCCTCTTCAATCATCAATTAATTAATTTAAAATTTAGGACTAAATCCATGTTGTCTTACTTTAATATATAACAGATTGAATTTTACATCTCTAAGGCATAAACCTGCTATTATGTTTCTTCTTCCCTTTTTTATATTCTTATCCTACTAGTCCTTCAATTTTTTAACCTAAACCTTGTACCTTCTAGAAATCCAAATTCACATATTAACCTTTTTCACACTTTTCTCTGTCTAATACCTTATCCAAGGTTTCCTTTATTCCCTTTGAGATTTTTTAAAATATTTATTTATTATTTAATTGTTTTAGGCTACCTTGTCTTTTCTGGAACTTCACATCCACAATACCTTATTTATTATATTTATAATAGTTTACTCTTTATCTGTTTATAATGGCTTTAGGACTTTTCCCCCCCTTCTCTCAGTAATATTCATTACCAGTTAGAAAACGTACGTCTATCATTTAATCCATGGTTCTTTCCCCAAAACCTGGAAACTCGGGCAACCCAGCCCTAGACAAGATATTTTGCTTTGTGACGCTAGTACAGTTGTTTATTTAGGCCTACTAATTTAAAATGTTTCAATTTATTTTAGCTAGCCAGCGCTTTTCCCCCAGACTTTACACAAGTAAAACCTGGTTTGTGCGAAACTAGCCCCACAGTCTAGCAGACAATTTTCTATAATATACTGCCCTAAATCTAGGTTAGCGGCATTATAGCATAACTTCTCAGCCTTAGACACATATAGCGGTATTCACCTGCCCTAGACATATGGCTGTCTAGCGGAAGTTATGTGGAGTGCAAAAAATCCCTTTACCACAAACAGTTTTAAATGTACATTATTTACAAAAGCAATATTTAACAGACTTCTCTCTGTTTGGATCTGCCGCGTTGCACCCCCCAGAGTCCCAATACAAGCCCTCCTCTCCGTGTATTTTTTGGAGGTTCAAGGCTGTAATGTTTCGTTACAGCATGATCAGTTACATGTCCATCGAGCAGACCCTGCTCGCAGCGCCAAATTGTGATGGCAATTCTGAAAAATATTTACTCCAACAAGACCTTGTATATTCCAATTTATTATTTCTTTATAACGAAAGACCAGTCCAGCAGTGCAGTCCTCCCTCAGACTCACACACGCTGACTGAGTGAAGACAATGAGCTGTTCTTGTCTCATATAGTGTCTTCAATACATTGAGCTCATGTCCTTATGACCTGGTCACAAAAGTAAGATCAATAGGATCAACCCTTATCCTAAACTAAAGACCAGGCCTTCAGATAGTCACAGATAAACGGTTCAACTTTATGTTAATCTGGAGGCACACCTCTGCTTCGTTGACACTTAAGCACCTAACAACAAAGCCTCTTTGATGTTTTCAGTTACTTAGTTAGAGTTTGGGAGGCTATCAGTGATTACTTCTAAAATTTCCATTACACTGTTAAGGATGCCCCCTGGGCACCTCCTTAGGGAGGTGTGCCAGGCACGTCCAACTGGGAAGAGGCCTCAGGGAAGACCCAGGACAAGGTGGAGAGATTATATCTCCACACTGGCCTGGGAACGCCTCGGGATCTCTCAGTCAGAGCTGGCCAATGTGGCTAGGGAAAGGGAAGTTTGGGGTTCCCTGCTGGAGCTGCTGCCCCTGTGACCTGACCTCGGATAAGCGGTTGAAGATGGATGGATGGATGGATGGACAATGTGATTATCTGAATTTTTGTTTTAGATTGAAGTGTACCTATGATAAAATTACAGACCTCTACGTGCTTGTAGGTACGATAACCTGCAAAATCAGCAGTGTATTAACTGTAATTTAACGTCTCGTTTGCAATAAACACAGATAACCAACACTTTGAAGTCTTTAACTTATTAGCAAACAAGTTAGCTGTGGTGTTAAGCCTACATTGTGCAGGCTGTATGTTATTTCAAACCTGGACCAATTAAACCAATTGGCTAGCAGGTTGTGAATGAACTTGAATGAATTGGTGTCGAAACAAGCATATGACTGAACTGATTGGTAGACTGGCTAGCATGTAGGCTATGTGCGCATGCTAGCCATAGCCTGTGGGGGACCCAGGCAGGCAGGCATCTGTTATGTTAGATCATTTATGTTATCTGTTAGTATGTTTTTGTAGATAGCTCACATTTCCCTTCCCAAAGCCCAGAAACCATGTTTTTATTTAAATGTAAAATAGCCTATATAGTATATTTGAGGCTAAGGCAGATGTCTGTTTTGTCATGCAATAATTCTTGTCAAATGAGGTTACTTTGATAAAGTTAATTATATTAAAATATAATTAAAGCTGTCTGTAGTAAATTGTAGGTAAATTAGGTACTTTGTGAATATAACACCACTTAATTTAGTTTAAGTTTAGATTAAATAGTTGTCAACTATACTACCAATCTGCAACAGGCTACCATATTAGCCTAATTTAATTAGTTTTAAGAAAAAAAACATTTTGAATAATATATGACTAAAATGGAATGACTTCTCATCGACTAAATCGTTTTCCATTTTCATCTTCGACTAGACTAAAACTATTTTGGATGAAAATTTGTAAATTACACATTTTCATCTAAAAGAAACTGAAAAAAATCTAAAATAGCTGCCAAAATTAACACTTGTGTGTGTATGTATTGGGAGGGGATATAGGGTAAACTGTGCAAAAACTGTAAAAATGCTTTAATGAATGCGGGTCCACCTGCTGGTGACTCACCATTTTGCAGGGTCTGTGCTCGGGACTCTCTCTCTGTATAGTATCCTTCTCCAAAGTTGGGGTTCTTCGCCCCACCTGCATAGACAAAGAGAAGAGTTAACCCTGAATGTTGTGTGGCTGAAACACATCTTGGAACAAAAGTAAGAAAAGGGTGTAAAAATAAAACACCACTTATTTTTTTGTTTAGGCCTTTATATTTACAATTAGGTAATTTTAGCAGACGCTTTTATCCAAAATGACTTACAAGGAATACAATTTCAAGTATTACAAGGAGCAGACAAGGGGTTAGGCTTAACGATGCTTGCAGGTAGGCCAACTGCAGGGCTAGAATCCACGACCTTCCGGCTGGGAGATCAACACCCAGACCACTAGACTATCCTGCCCCATGTTGGTCACAATTTACATTTGTTTGTGGAATTATTAATTTGAAAAATACACATTTATAAAACAGAGAAGATAACAGCATTTGTTTATCATAAATTGGAACAATTTAATAAACTGGTTTACTATGTAAAACCACATACGTCCAATTTTATTTTCACAAAACAATCATGATGTTGTAATGGCAAGATCTTCTTTGTACTTTGTTTATTGTGTGTTCTTTTGAAAAGGATAATCTGGTGCTTTGTGTAGGATGTTGACATTATTTGGAAAACATCTTATGGAAATGTAAAATCCCAGATATGCTCACCGTCTCCAGAGACAAACTGTCCTACGGCATGAGAGCTTCCTCCACCCGTCTCCACAAACTCCACCTCAGACACGATAATGCTGTGCTCTAGCACTGAGCCACAGCCCATGCACACGGCGTCGCCTCTTGCAGGGTCAACATCAACGTCCGTGCTGCCACAGTTCTTACACACCTTGGAGCTCATGGTGGTTTCAGCCAATCACAACTCTCCTTAGCCTGCTAATGGAGGAAACAGGTTTCAAAGCAAAGCTTAAACAAGATGCATGCTTTTCTTATATGCACAAACATACACACATATTCATACATGCACATACATACAGATGTAACCACAGTATTTGTACACTTTTGTCACAGCGTTGCGGCACAACGCGGTAAGTATTGGAGTTTTGGCTGCAGGTTCTTGCAAAGTCCTCCAGGTGGCGTTTAAACAGTTCGAGCAGTTTGCTACTGCTTTGTCTCTCTAGTGCATCATGAGCAATAAATGAAAGACATCCATATCCCCAGACAATTAGTCTACGTGTTTAACAAGCTCAGAAACATCACTTGTAATAGAATCGGTTTACAATACTATTTGAAATCAGTTACCTGTTTCATGCGGATATTGGCGTTACTGAGATCTTGGTTTTATATCTAATTAAGCTAGTGTAAAAAAAACATTACAATCTAGGTTAGTGAGAGACAGTACATTTATGACTGAATTAGCTCACCCAGTAAAGCTTTGTGCTTGAAATGTAAAGATCATGGGTTCAAACCCAGATATAGCAAATGCATCCCACCTAAACACTTAAAATGGTTAATTTAACTACTAGTCATCACCCCATGATGTGAATGTATTTATATTTGTGCATGCAAAATAAAGGTCTGCTCAAACCATGTCGTTTTATTTGTACTTCATGAAGGCTGTGCAAGGGTTTAGTGTTACAATTAGACTATAGGTTCGTGTGGTGCTATTACTAGGCCTGTTTGTGACCAATGTTTCTTATATTTGAATTTTGTGATTATTATGTTATAGGCTACTGGAAAATTGCAAAAATGTACAACTATAATTAATAAGCCTATTTGAGAAGGTGACAAAAAAAAAGGCAGTTTGCTGTGCTCTGTCAAACCACCAGTCAAAACTCTCAGTGAAGTCGGAATACATGTATTTATATTTGTTTATATTAGCTAATTCTCACGCAAAATGAAAGTGCTCAACCTATTTTTTGTTTTGTACTTTGTACAAAGAGACTGTAAATGTTTAGTGTTAATATGGTTAACTTGGTAGGTTCGCGTGGCACTATTAATTAACATGCCTATTCGTTAACATTAGCCTGCTAGAAGACAACAGATTAGTATTTTTTGTGACAGGATTTGTTTCTGATATTTGCAGTGCAATGTTTGTCGTGTCTGATATAGGCTAGATAATGAGCATTAATGTAGCCTATGCACTTTGGGTAAAAGTCAGTTCTGCTTTATGTTGGGATTTCATTAATTGTCTGTCTGTCATTCATGTTTTAAAAACTGATATTTTTTGTGTTTGTATATTTGTTTTAATTTTATTTACTTCAATTAATGTTATAAGGCACATTCAGGCTTATTTCACTTGAAATACGCCAAATTGTTTATTTCCCTCTGGACATCTTTTAAAACAAAAACTTAAATATACTGTCTTTTTTCATGGCATTTTCCTATAGACATTTTTTATATGCAAATTGGAGCAATTCATCCTTCCATATATTCACTTCGATGAATTGCATGTGATTAATTTATTATGCGTGTCAGCCCATGCCAAACTCTTTTAGTTATCAAAATTGACTCAACTAATTTGGAAGACTTATTTAATGTCCCCCCAAAATATCCTAATTAGGCCATGTTAGAAAGCAGACCTTGTTTAATAAATTGTCCATGCATTATGAGTACGGTATGCTCAAACTGATGCAAATTAATACTGGATCTGCAGTGTTCCCAAGTTGGTTACGTGGTCTATAGTTTTGAAAAATGAAACGTACCAGAGAGGCTAGTTAGCGCACTTCGACCACTAAAATAAGTACAGTAGGGAAAAACTATTTTTGTTATCATTGAATAAGAATTCAGTAGTAATAATAGGCTAATCTAAAGTACATTGCTATGAAAGAAGAGTGGGACAAGATCTGTATTATTTGTGCATGGATTCGTTTCTCACATTCCTCTTCTCTCCTGACGATTGCTGTTATTCATTAACCTAAATTAAACCTACAAACAATAGCCTTTTTAAAATCAGAATAGCCCTGTGGGATGCTAACCAAACACTTCTCACCTAGCCTATTGAGCACTGATGACATTGTTGGCGTGGCTCGTACTGTACTGTAAATGTAATGATTATAGTGTTGCAGAATACTTTTGTCATATTCATTCAGAGTAAACCAGACTTCCAATCACAACCCAAGACTTCTGGTTATACAAAGCGATTACAACCGCTGCACCTGGCACTAAGTAAGGGATAAAAGGCAAAACATCTCTCTGTGAACATCACCTGGAAATTCGAACCCTCCAAACGCCTTTCCTCCCCCTTCTAATTTGCCCTGCTCGCCCATACAGCCTACAGTTGAATAATCTTCAGTGAAATGCTTACTTATGGCTTATTTTGAGTTATTTGGTACGCGACGACACACGGCCCTTTCGCATGCCGAACAGGTTGATCACTTTAGCAGAGCACTAGTCGGCAGCGGACTGCAACAGAGTAATTATCAGTTTTGCCAACACTGGATTCTTTGATACCCACCACGAGCAAGTAGATAGTTGTGAATTTCCCCAAATAAAAACTGTTCCCTTTGCTGCCATGCTTTTTGTATTGAAATAACTGACGTCGATGACATTAGTTCAGTCCTAGTTCAGTCATTGTAACATTTTCAACGTTCTTTATTTAGGCTCACAACAGAACAACAAATAGACTCTAAAAGTAATCTTAAATTATATAACAGCCTTGATAAAAAAAAAAATAATGAAATGCGATTAAAGCAATTGTCTAACTAACAATTATATACCATACCAAAACGAAACGAAATGATAAAAAAATCCAAATAAATGACCAATATCTGTTAATATGGCAAAAACAATCGCAACCAAGGAAATCTGGTGATACAAAGCCATTACTCTTCATCTCAGGACAAGAAGTGAGGAGAAACGGTGTGTACAAAAGAGTAATTTTTTTAATTCACATTGAATATATTTTCAGGCATATTGATTTTCCACCACACTTTTGCCTTATGTGACGACGTCACCACTTCCCACAGTAGCCTATGTCTATGCTGCCAACAGTTATTTACTATACTTTTATTTTCTTTTGTTATTTTAACATAATTAAACATTATAAAACTACTACTACATATGCCTGCTCTCTCTAGCGTCCTTGCATGCGCATCTGCCATTCCACAGCAAAATAGACTTCTAGCGCCTCTATTGGTCTTCTCCAGGTAGTGCAAAACAACACGTCATGCTGCGTCACAACGAAATGACAAACCAAAAGAAATTCAGTGGTAACATCTGTATACATACATATACAGTGGGGTGAACAAGTATCTGATAAACTGCTGATTTTGCAGGTTTTCCTACTTACAAAGCATGTAGAGGTCTGTAATTTTACCATAGGTACACTTCAACTGTGAGAGACGGAATCTAAAACAAAAACCCAGAAAAACATTTTAGGATTTTTAAATCATTAATTTGCATTTTATTGCATGACATAAGTTTTTGATCACCTACCAACCAGTAAGAATTCCGGCTCTCACAGACATATTAGTTTCTTTAACCCTTGTGATGTACTTGTGTTTTTTTAAATTGGCATTGCTGTGTGTTTTAGTTCTTAATTATTTCTTTATGTATTGGTGTTTTTGTGCCTTTTAATCCTCCTGTTGTCCTCAGGTTTCAAACACACCTTGTTGTGCCAGCAGTGCATATTATGTCTGTGTAAGCTATAATTAGGTTTAGCGCCTTCTATCTGCCACAAACAGCTAGTGATTTGGGTCATTTTGACCCCGAGGACATCACAAGGGTTAAGAAGCCCTCCTGTTCTCCACTCATTACCTGTATTAACTGCACTTGTTTGAACTCATTACCTGTATAAAAGACCTGTCCACACTCAAACTCCAACCTCTCCAAAATGGCCAAGACCAGAGAGCTGTGTAAGGACATCAGGGATAACATTTTAGACCTGCACAAGGCTGGGATGGGCTACAGAACAATAGGCAAGCAGCTTGGTGAGAAGGCAACAACTGTTCAAGTTCAAGATGACGGTCAATCTCCCTTGGGCTCCATGCAAGATCTCACCTCGTGGGGCATCAATGATCATGAGGAAGGTGAGGGATCAGCCCAGAACTACATAGCAGGACCTGGTCAATGACCTGAAGAGAGCTGGGACCACAATCTCAAAGAAAACCCGTTAGCAGTAACCCTGCGGTTATAGCTTTCTTTTCCATGACAGCCCCGCAGTGTACTGGGCAGTAGGAGCTTTCATTTCAATTTCAAAAAATTAATGGACTAAAATCTGTGCTCAACTACAAGATGGACTGAATTCATTGTCTCAAGTAATATATAGGCTACAGTAAATGTATTCCTCATGGAAGTAGCCTACAAACGATCTCCACTCATGAATGTGATCCACACTGAATACAATGTCGGAACCCTTCTGCTAAGTCGCCCTTTCAGACAGCACGCAGCAGTGAGCCGCAGACTGCTCCGAGCTTGTTTTGGTTTGTTGGCTTGCAGCCGGCGGCCCACTTTACAGGTAGAGAGGTTGCTAAGCGACTAAGATAAACATTGAAGCAGCATAATGCAGACGTGTTGTGCTTTCGTACACTCGATCTACTTCCAGCATAGGTTCTTTAAGCAATAAAGAAAGTTCTAGATAGAAACCCGATAGCATATGTGTAAATCTCAATTGTTCACTCATTTAAACACAGCAGTTGGAAACTTGTTTCCAAGAGTTCCAAGAGATATTTTTCTTTTAGCCTACACTAAAGCTACTAGTTACAGTGGGCTGTTGACAGACACTATAGGTCGTTATTTGTCCATTAATGACTTCCCCATAACTAGTCGCACAGCTATTTTAATGAATAAATAAGCAAAACAAAAAGGAGCAGGTTGGTATATTTTGATTTATTTAAGCCTGTACAATAGGCCTAGGAAACAGTAACACATCAGACTATTTGTGTGTGTGTAAAATATTCCGTTTTATCTAGATTCCAGTTACACAATACACAGAAACCGCTATTTTGATCGAAATAGTGGAAGCTATGTGAGAAATAGTTATTTAAAAATAATTAATTAAATAATCAGTTAACAATGAAAATTATTAACTTTGAATTATTGGAATTAAGGTATTTCTGACTTTGAGGCTGCTCTCCTGCGTTTCACGGGGGGCAATAATGTTTAGGCTGCCAGCGTTTGCAGATATTCTGATCTCACTTTGCATACTGGATGGAGGATGAATGAGCTGTTGAATTAATAACATGTCTATGCAGATTGAAGCACTGCATAGCGGAAGGCAAGTCAGAAGAAATTTGTGTCTCACTTTTCTCTCCCGTGAGATCGGCAAAAAAGCTGCATGCTGGCCGGCATGCCCCCAAATAAATTTGAAAATGTCAGCACAGATCTGTGTAGATT
>JAODUG010005255.1:0-10106 GCA_027564795.1 Aphredoderus sayanus
TAGTACTGTGGTTTGATATTAACATGAGAACAATGTATCTCATGTTGCCAAAGAAACTGCATTTTCATCTAATATAAATCATGCAATATTATCTGCAATGGTATAGATACTAAACAAAAAAGATAAACAAATTCTTTGTCAAAAACTTTACTTTATTACCTTAAAATCTCAGTATCAGGGAGCAGGTATGTAAGTACTGAAATTATCTATTTTTCATATCTTATCTGGTGGAATTGGTGGTGTTACAACTCTCCCTGTGTAGAGAGAGGGGGGCCCACTCCCAACATGTACTGAACCTTGTGTTTACTGAAATATGATTTGCAGGTTCTATATAAATAAATGTGACTTGATAGTTCAGCTGTTTATGGCTGTTGTTCGGCTGGTTGTTTTGTGTGTGGTTGTTTGTTTTGTTTCCCTGTGCTACAGGTGCAGTGGCTGGACAGCCACTACAATACCATTCGGCTGCTAATGGGTGTGGAGCTGGAGAAGGAAGGCCAGAACAAGAAGAAGGAATGGATGCCTAAAACACAAAGTCTCGTCGGAACACCGAATCCTCCGCGGCCATTGCCGTCTCCTCCACCTGGCTGTCCACTCTCCCCAACCTGGTTTGAGGAGCTGCCCAGCCTGTCCATCTGTTGCCCTTATATGCCAGCAGCAATTGAGCTAAATTAGACTGTGATGCACAGAGGTTTAAGTTGTTCATCTTATGTTTTGTCTTGGTCTTGTATTAAATAAACAATATATCTTGTTCATCTCCAGTTTTTTAAAGTAACCAATTCTGTGCTACAGTATATTCTTTGTTATTAGCAAATGCTATTGGAGACTGTGCGGCTATGAACATCTGGAACATACAAAGCTAGCTCTGGTTTCACTCCCTATTTTTTGTTATTTTGACTTCTATACAGTACAGTATGTTAAAGAAGAAATTAGGTCCGTTGGAAGGATTTTATTTGGTATGTACATACAGTACATGCACAACACACGGTGGAATGTCTTTTGGACAACTGGTTGACTAATGTGGGTCATGTCACTTCCCTCCCTATGGTAGGACACACAATGCACATGCACACATTGGGTAAGGAGGGAATAGCACAGGGTCAGCAGTGATGCTTCAGCGGCCCTGTAGCAGTGGATGGGGATAAGGGCTTTGCTCAAGGGCCCAACAGTAATTGTGTGTATTGGTACATTATTGTAATTATATGTATTTTATAAGTGTTCATCTATTTTTGTCATTCTCACAGTCATTTTAATAAAGTGAATTAGATTCACTGTTTGTCCATATTGACCATTCTGTTATGTACTGAATCTGCTGCTACAGTGACCCAAATCCTCCCTTAGGGATCAGCATGTTGTTCTTGAGGACTTGCACGGGCAAGGGTAAGATAGACTTGCACAGCTCCTCTGCTGGGTTAAAACGAGAGATGAGAAGGGGAAGGAGAATAGAGGAGAGACGCTGTGCTCTCTCCTGCGCCCACTCTCCTCCGGGCTACTGTGTCAATCCCACTCTAATGAGGACAGCATGTGTGTGTGTGTGTGTGTGTGTGTATGTGTGTGTGTGTGTGTGTGTATGGATGTGCATGTGTTTGTGTGAATGAAAATGGAGTGTGTGTGTGTGTGTGTGCGTGCATGTGTGTGTCTCTGCATGCACATTGTATCGTGTTTGATTTTGTGTGGGTGTAAATACACCTGTCATTTTCATCACGTGCGTGTGCGGGCATGTGCGTGCGTTAAAGGTCACACATCCTGGAAAGGCTATTGCAGTAATAAGGCATAGTCAAATACTTCAACCCATCAGCAATGTGACTGTTACCTGCAGACATTCACATTTATACTTTAATGTATTTAAAGCCACTGCAGACAAGATTGTTGCATTTAAATGATGCTTCTAGGCTGGTTTGTATTTTACAGTGTGTGGGATGATGACGCCATCTTGTTTGAGACTGAGTCACCGGAAGTGATCTTTGCTCTTCCTTGTCACAAGCCCATAGGCTCAGAGAATTATATACCCTCCCCCTTACAGCCAAACACGTTTTGTTTCAAATACAAGCACTGTCCTGGGGAAGAAAGTAGTTTCACAATCCTTTAACAGTCTCATCTGAATCACGTTTGATTTTTGTGAATACAGTATAATGCAATATCTATCTTAATTCCTTTCATAAGAGGATTTCTGCTGTTTTGCAAAACAAAACCCACTCTATTTTACCCCATGCTATATGTGATGATGTTCTCCTAGATATACATATACTGTACAGTAGCTCCAAAGGATTCAGGCAAACCTGCCAAACCCAGGTGTAGGTTTGGGTAGAAGCGGTAGGGTCATGTCCCTACCATTACATTTTCATGTTATTACATTTTACAGTCACTTCGAAAATCCAAAGTTTTTCTGTTATTTGTAAAATGTGTATAAAGAGAGGGGGGATTGACAATTCCCAATTTCATGGGTTAAGCGTTCAAGCGGCTGAAAAACTAGATGAAATGTCATGTCAGCTTACCCCCTCGTGATGTCCATAAAAATATTGTATTTGCTCCATTTGATTGTGTATGATTTTGTGTGTTTTTAATTGGCATTGCTGTGTGTATTTATATCTTTATTAATTATTAATTAATGTATTTGTGTTGTTTTTTGTGCCTTTTAACTCTCCTGTTGTCCTCGGGTTTCAAACACACACCTTGTTGTGCCAGCAGTGCACATCATATGTGTGTGTAAGCTTTAGAATTAGGTTTAGTGCTTTCTGTCTGCCCCAAAGAGATAGTGATTTGGGTTATTTTGCCCCAGAGGACATCACAAGGGTCATCCCTCCTGTCGCCCTGGGGTAAAAATGACCCGCAAAAGGCAACAGAACAACAGACAACAGAAGGGTTAATACTATATAATAATAAAATAATTATTAATTATTAACCTCATTTTAACCTAACTATTTTGACCCAGGAAGACAACGGGAGGATTTAACCCACAATAATGACCCCCAAAAGACCTCTTCTCTAACTTAACCCTAATCCTAACCCTAGGGCGACAGGAGGGTTAAGGAAATAAACGTATACACTATAATTGTGTAATTATAATCATGAACAATGTTGTGGATCATTTCTTGTTAATTAAACAAATATAGTGAACCCATTCCACAGCTCTTTTGGAGCTTGGAGCACTTGCCATCTACAATAAAGTTCTGTAAAAATCTGTATATGAAGTTTGCATTGACATTCAATATACCTCCGCACCATGTCCATACCATACAGTACAGTATATGCAGCAACTGGATATTATCTGCAGTAGCAGAGAAAGATGTCCCTACCATCAACCATAACCTATAGGCCCTTGGCAGTGGTGATATAAACATTACTGTCTCCATACTGGTACTATAATAAATCATCATTGAGTCATTCAATATCTCTGTTCTCATAAAAGTGAATTTGCATTCCATTTGCAGGAGGAACCCATTTTACAACAATTATTTTACAGCCTGATCAGATGTTGTGTGCATCAGATGTATTTCTCAGGGAATATTGTGTGACAATGAATATTGAGCAGAATTTTTTATTTGTTGTTCTCTTTTTGTTCTTTTTCTCATTTATTATTCCCCAGATCAGTTTCATTGTGTGTGGGCTGAATCTTATGCTACAAGCATACTGCTCAGCAGTGATATGACTTGAAAGTGCAATACTAAAAACCACAGCGATCATTTGTTTGACTGATTGGATTTACTGCTGAAAGCGCAGCTGGCGCTGATCATCTGACTAGTTTGATCAGGTTTTCAGGAGATGTAGCGAGTTCAATATTTGCCCAATCACTGTTGCTTCTCTTGTGCGAGCAGAGCCATGCTGAAACACACACAGTTCGCTCTTGTTGAACATGTTATTGGCTGAGGGGGGGGATTTAAGGAGACACGGACGTTTGGAAGAGTCGATTGTTTGGTGAAACGAACTTCTACGAATTCTGTGGATCTTAAGCTCATAAGCTCTTCACTAATAGAGTAAGCAATGATTTTTTCAGTTATATTTCTCACAACTGCTTGGCACCTCTTTATCTCACCATCTATAACTAACACACACACACCCACACACACGCACAGACACACATGCGCGAGCACACACACACACACACACACACACACACACACACTCAGTTTTCTTGATCTGTGAGTGAGTGCTGGTTAAGAACTTAGATTTTAATTCACAAACATCCATCAAGCCTTCCAAACAGCAGTTCAGTGGTGGGGTAATCTGCATTTTATGATTAATGAAGGCCTACAATAATCCTCCCCTAGCTCTGACTGTACGTTGCAACCATCTGCTACTCTAAATGTCCAAGACCATTTTCAGCATTGCCAAGCCTACAGTGCGGCTCCATGACAAATATCTCTGCCTCTCTTGCATTATCTTTCTTCCTGCCTCTTTCACACAAGTGCATTCTAATGTGTGGCACAATACACAATAGTCATTTATATAGCGTAGCTTCGCCGTGACAATGATAAGTGATGTTTGCGTGTTGCTTCCCAGAAAACACTGGCGGAGTTGATGAGCCTCAACAACAAAGAGATGCTTTATTGCTTCTTTGTCAACCTGAGGCAAAGGAAATATTGTGTGTAATTAATCCAATGTTTGAAAACATTGTTACAAAAATGATAGTGTTTTGGTTTGAAACTCATAGAGCCCCTAGCTTCCTACATATACGTTCTGGGCATTCATCTGTACTCTTTCCATCCAACGCAACTCTCGTAGATTGGTTCCATGCATTATCTACACCTCCACCTAAAGCCACCTACGCCTTTGTTATGTGGACAGTTGTGTTTAATATGTTAGTTTGCAACACATTAGCTAACAGCCTCGTCCTGTTCACATGACTTTCTCTCTCTGTCAGCTAACGTTATCATTGACAAAATGATATCTATTCATGCTCCATTGAACATTCATGTAGTGTGAATAGAGGCTTGATTGAATGCTTAATGAAGCAACTGTAAACCTGCCTAGGTGTTGAGTAGAGTTCATTATGCTCATTAAGGTCTTTCCAGGTTGAAGTTGGGCAGTTGTGCTGTATGTATTGTCACAAAGAAAGTGTTAGTTGTCCCATGCTTTTTAGATGCAACAAAACTGACGTAGGAGAGTTAAGGAGATGTCAATCACACAGATTTTGTACATGCCCACAGAGTCCCGAGAAGAGGCCTGATAAGGAAATCCAATAAAAATGGAGAGCATCATTATAAGACTGCAGCACTACCAGTAGTGTAGGGTTTACTTCCTTCTTTATCACACTCAAGGGAGCATAGGCAAAAGTGGAGTTTTCTTTTTAGGTTGGTGTCGGAATGTCTTGTTCATATTGTTTTGTAACACCAAACACAACTACAGTAGCAGAACATTATGCTACAGAAAATGTATACCCTGATCTTTCAACAGTTTTATTGATTAATTGAGTTTTATTACTGATACATTGAACCTACCAGAATACATTTGGCATTGCTGAAATGCTTACAGCACAATAACATGATGGATACAGAGTATGTTGCAATTAAAGTTTTTCAATAACTCAATAATTTCACAACAAATGGTGATGCCATTAAGTGAAGAAATCCACAGGGTAACCTGTTTCTGTGGTTGTTCTATTGCCAGTTGTGAAAGAACCGTATACTGTACATACAGCACATACAGTATGTACAATTGTACAACATACTGTATAGAACATTTCTAGCATTCCACATTTAAGTCCATTCTTAACTTTACCAAAGCAAGATTGAAAGGTCATAGTGTATGGACCAAACATACATGAACAGTGAATTAAGACTGATCTTTGTGACATTTGAGGTGCTATAACTCAATCAAGGTCACAAAATGGTGACTAAAGTCATTTGACTGCAACAGCCATGCAACTGTCATCTCCGTGCCATATTTTAGCATGAGAAATCGGATAATGAAGTAACTGGACCTATTCTCACTCAGAAACAGTTGGCTATGAATATTTTCATAACGCAAACCCTGGGATGAGCTTCAACACAATGTGACAGCTGAGCCAAATCTGCTGTCCTGCTGTCTGGGATGTGCTGGGCTTTGGAGTCGCCAAGCAGGGGCCAGGGGACTATTTGGCCCCTTCAGTGAGCAGCTTTGGCGTCTGATCCACAAAGAAGGAACTGGATTCACAGGATGATCTATGCCTTGGGCAGAGCAAAGATCCCTGCTCAAACATCCCTCTTCCCCAATTGCTGTGGCTGAGCTTGAACATGCATGCACACTAATACACACGCAGAGCGCAGACACACACTCAAATCCACAAAAACATGCTAAATACTATGTCAAAATTGAGAAATGTTGGGCAAGTCATGTTGAGGACATAAACACACACACACACACACACACACACACACACACACACACACACACAGCCAAGGTTAGCAGTGTAGGCTTGCTAAATACATCTATTCTGTGCTTTTGTTTAATGTAAAATGTAACCATTGTATTTTTCATTTTTCCCCTGTGGTCTTATGTGTGTGCATGCATGTGTTTGTGTGTTAAAACATGCCAAACCTTTACCATTGCATTTTTCTTGTTAGTTTGTGTGTGTGTGTGTGTGTGTGTGTGCGTGCGTGCGTGCGTGCGTGCGTGTGTGTGCATTCGTGTGTGTGTGTGCTCATGAGGGCTCTCCTACTATAAAACACACTCTGCCTAGAAATGGAAAGCAATAATGCAACAGATTCAAATAAATCACCGCTGTGGCTTGGGGGCGGCAGACCATGGGGGACACTGCTCCTTCTCACCGTTGCATGGCAGGCAGCAGATACATCAATGTGTGTGTGTGTGTGGAAGGGGGGGGGGGGCGTTTGCAACAGACCATGTGTGGAGCTACTAACCCCAAATAGCCTCCATCTTTATTATGAACCCCATAATGGGGGAGCCATAGGGAGGACACACAGACACTGACAGATGACAAACACCACCTGCAAGACCTCTCCATCTGAACAGGCCCCCACCCTCCTAGTTAGTCTCAACATTTGTTAAACCTTTGCGTCAACCCTCGAGATATACTTATATTTTCATTCCAGCATGGACATTTGATTTAGCATTCCAAAATAACATAAGAAAGCCCATAGAGCAAATAAGTAACACGTCAGTCAAGTCTACCTCATTGTCTCATTGCAACACTACAAACAGCTCAATAGTTTCCTAGTAACTAATCGGTTAATTTTACTATGAGTTACCATTGCTGTGTTCCCTCAAGTAGTGATTAAGAAGTTTTACTAGCAACTTAATGATAACTTTACAATTATTTACCATGTGTCCACACGATGAAATGATGCATCATACTTTGTTACTAGCAAAGCATCATTACCCAAAGATAAATATGAAGATATTGGTGAATGCAGCATGTTCTGCATACACCTCTTCTCATATCTAATAAGTCGGTGGATGTTGAGGAAACTGATTACTTCAGTTTATGTCATCCCAAATGCCAGCAAGTGGATTTATGTTGAAGCATGGAAGCGACAGAGCGGAGGCCAAAGTATTGAATTCTTAAATATCAGACGCATTTTGAGCACAAAAACTTTTTTTCAATTAAGAGTCACAGTAAATGTTGCCTAGCCAAAGTCCTTTTCTCAGAGCTGTGTGGACCTGACATCTCCGTGATACCTTCTTGCTGATTGTTTCAGTATATGTACCGTGTATATACTGTATGTACATTGTTGAGGTTATATTTTCAGAATATTGTATCCACTAACCATGCAGAGAACAAAAAAATTATATTTTTTAAGTCTCTAAATTCAAACAATGTATTGTATTTATTCATTTAAGCTTGATACAGTACTTTAGAACTGTCACAAATCCAGTTACTGTACCAGTTCAGGGCAATTTGTCCCATCCATTATGTCTGATCACATGCAGTATTGTCTGCACCTGTGTCTGGTTATATGTGACTACTATGTGAACTATGTTCACCTCTGTCTGAATGTATACCTTTTCCCCTTGTTCTGCAGCAATGACAATAGTCTGTATTTTTGACCATGGACGCTGCCTTAAGTAAAACACATTTTTACTTCAAAACTTATTGTATTTGTATTTAGGTCTGAGCGTGGTGTGTGACAAATAATAGTATTCTGTGATTAAGCTTTTTGGTATTTTGGTACAGCATCGCAAATATGTCAACTTCCCAGTGGTTAATAAAACAACACACTTCCAATTATACATAGTATTATCAATAATAATGATTAATTATACATAATCAAGCAACAGTATACTACTCAATATTAAATATAAGAAAACATATATATGAAAAATCACTTTGTTAAAATGGCTATTTATTTACACACACTAACACACACACAAACACACACAGACACACAGAGAACACCACTGTAAGAGCATCCAACACTGCACTTAATCATTTGGAGGCCATTTCTATTCCCCTGTGTCTCTGCAGCTTTCTTCAGCTAAACACGATTTATGTTCTAGCCATAAATCAATAGCCAAATATGAGCATTCTGGGCGGCAGGGTAAAGACAGACCCCTGAGATCTTTTTCACCTTCGAGTGCCTACAGTAGCTTTTATTACCAAGAAGATAAAGTTATTCTGCCAGGCTGCACTTTGCCCAGTATCGGATTAAATTATTTTAAGGTCAAAATGTTGCTCTCTCTAAGAGGTAACAATGATGTTAACAGACCAGATTTCTCCTCTAAATTATCTCAGTACTAACCACAGCTGCTCCAAATAAAGCATAATGTGAAAAGCAAAATACCTGGTTCAATGGTCACAGAAGGATGTAGCTAATGTAGAAGAACGGCATGTTATATATAATGTTACATTATGTTTACAATATGTGCCGTGATGTTAATGTGATGTAACTGGAATGAAATTTAAGTTAGTTATAAACTAACTCTCAACATCTCTCTATATACAAAGTAAAGTCTGAAAAACGAATTGCACTTTTGTGTGACAGGGTCAATATTGACGTAAATACTTTAATGCTTATTAAAGATCCGTATGTTGCAATCAATCAGATGACCCAGTCAACCAATTACCAGAGGTCACATGACAGTATGCTATGCAAATGAAAATATTACATACATTTGTAAAATGTGCGGGCCTCTCTTAAGCTCGTCCAGAATATCGTTGCAGGCCTTTGCTGCCCTGGACACGTGGCACACAGCCCCAACAGCCCACAGAGCCTGCTTTGAGAACTCCTGTCTTTAAAGTACTAGCACATGTTTCCCCTCCAATGAATGAATGTAGTGGGGATGAAAACATAATGCCCCTACACGTGTAGGGCACTGCCCTCATAGCAGGTTTGTGTCTATTGTTCTGAGAGGAAATGTGTAAGCGCAGCTTCCCCAGGAGATGTCGGCCGGGCAGCCTGCCAGGGGTGTCGATCTGAGGAGTGTTCCTGGTGAGTGAATAGGAAGTCTACCTGCGTCCTGCCTCTGCCTTGAATTCTAATCACACCACACAGTGATGTGCCCTCTGAGCAATAGCAGCCATATCCTCGACCTTATCTTCCCCTGCCTGTCCCTCTCATTTCACCTCCATCCCTCTTTATCGTTTGTCTCTACCCCTCCCGATGTCTCTCTTTGGCCCTCTCTCTATCTCTTTGTACGCCCCCTTACTCATCCCTCACACCCTTGAAATCCCCCTTCCGCCCAGCATCAAAGGACCAACACTATGGCAACAGTGAGTCACATACTGGAACTCCAGCAGCCAATGGCAATGCTAGTTGGAGGGTCTTCTTAAAAAACTGAGTGGTGTTTTTGCCAGGCAACAAGGAGCAAGCCAGCGCTGTGGCTTACTGGTTAAGTGGCCGAACTCAGTAGTGATAAAGCAACACAGACAGACAATGTAGACCGAGTATGATATCTTAGAAGTGCTGTAGAAGTGCCAAAGGTGGACCGGTCTTTGTATTGTTACTGTGTGTACAGTATCAGTGGTTGTCAAAGCTGGGGGCATGTGCGATGCTATCTACAATATGTATATATATTTATATACGATAGGGTCTGAGTTTATCCCCATCCGTCACTTTCAATTTTGTTCCCCTTTTACCTCCATGTCTCTCTTAACGTAATGTCCTCTGGGTCAAAATGACCCAAATCACTAGCTCTTTGTGGCAGATAGAAGGCGCTAAACCTAATTCTAC
>JAODUG010005257.1:0-10105 GCA_027564795.1 Aphredoderus sayanus
GCTCCAATGTACCCTCACTCGCGAACAAGACCCCGAGATACTTGAACTCCTTCACTTGGGGTAAGGACTCATTCCCTGCCCGGCTACTTGTAACCATTGTAACCATTTGTTTCAGCTTTTTAACAATTGAGTCAAGTTTTACGTTTGCAATTCAAGTAATTCAAATAATTATGTTAGTATGGAAATTTTGAATGTTAATGGTATTGCCGGAGTACCCTTCACTTCACAGAAATAGACTCCTCTGTCAACCGTGTTGTTATCATACTATAGCTCACTTGGAACACTCATGTTATGATTTAGTGCAGTATATGAGCACAATGCATTGGTTATGGGTTACGGTGAGTGCCCTCAGGTCAAATACATGGACATATTCACTCTGGTTCTGCAGGTGTCAGCTGGGTGTGTGAGAAGGAAATATTCAATGGTCGGTATAGCTTTAACCCTCGTAATGTACTCAGAAATCTTGTATTTAGCCACGCGGCGGTGCCATCTGATTGTGTATGATTTGTGTGTTGTTCAATTGGCTTTGCTGTGTGTATTTATTTATTTTTTTTGTGCCTTTTAACCCTCCTGTTTTCCTCGGGTTTCAAACATACACCTTGTTGTGCCAGCAGTGCACATCATATGTCTGTGTAAGCTGTAGAATTAGGTTTAGCGCCTTCTATCTGCCACAAAGAGCTAGTGATTTGGATCATTTTGACCCAGAGGACATTACGAGGGTTAAGTAATGTTTTATATGGAGCTGTAGTGAAATCTACATTTAATTGTTGGTTTTTAAATTTGAATTTGAAAATTTGAAAAAAGTATGTATGTATGTATAATTGGGCACCACTAATGTTTTAGTATCCTTAGACACACTGTGATGGGTCAGTCGGTTTGCTCTCACTGGTTGGACGTCCGGGCGGTGACGTGATGAGCAGTGGGAGCGTTCATCCCGAGGCTCTATGGCAATGACGTGGTCAATTGTTGGTTTTGGAGAGCGAGGCATTCCTCTGTCGAGGCGGAGTTGATTCTCCCTCGGCTATAGGGGTGGGGGTTATGCAACCCAAAGCCTTCTGTGTCGATGGCGTTAGCTCTCCCGCCTGGCGGTGGGGGAAGGGAACGCAGTTTTCCTGCTGCGATGAGGAGATGTTTGCTGTTGCGATGTTTCTCCGTTGGGTCTTCGTTGATGAAAGCTTTGAAACGTAGCCTGGGTTAGGCTACTACTCACTCTCATCTGAGTGAGAGGCTACTGTCTTTGTCTAGCCGGCATGCAGGTCACTGAATAAGCCGTGAATCACAGGTGAATCAGCTCTTCTGTGGAGGCTTCAGTCTTTTGGTTTGACGGCAGCTGGCGTCTCGAGTCCTGGTGCCATCTGATAGATCTGGGTATAGATCTGGCTCACCAGCTGCGAAGTTGTTTTTTATTAGATCTTACAGAAAAGGTACAATGAACAAATATTTGTATTTTCTTACAAACTGTATTGCATGTAAAAACATTTCAGAAGATTATTTAGCCACTGTTCCCCAGGTCCTCTGGAAGAGCACTAAATGTGGGTTGTAATTCTCAGTCTTGTCTCTAAAGTTGATTATAGTTGTATGATTCCTAGGACCATATATTTTTGAAGTCACAGTATTAAATACAACCATACGTTTAAGATTGCAAATTTCCCTTATTTCTTTGAAGCACCCTTGATGCTCATTACAGGAAATTATCAAGATATATATCTTTCCATGTGGGTATTATCAAAAACGAAGCTGTAACCCTTACATATACTGCTTTCAACAATTGTACACTTTGATTGAGTTTTTCTGGCATATCTTCTACTGTACCTGACTGCCAATTTTTTATCATTGTTATTTGTAGTTTTATGTAGCAACTACATTATGGATTCCAGTTGTTTACGTGCTGATTGGACTGCATGCAGGTGAAAGATACTATCCATCAGTCAATTAGTGTAGATGAAAACGGGCTACCATGATGTGTTTACGTGCATCCACCAACACCTTTGTACGCCAGCAGATGCTGTCAACACAGCACATGCACAACTGAGACACTTGATATTTATTTTAAGGCTTGAGACAGAGACAAAAGCATTGTGTCTGTGAAGACAGCAGCATCAATGGACCTTCATTGTCCTTTTGTTGCAAATGCAGCATGAGAAACGTCAACTGCACAAAGTTTTACTTCTTTCAGCTAAGACCAACAAATTGATGGAAGTGATCGGCTAATGAATAAAAAATTAGTTAATAAATAATTCCACAATTGTGTTTTTCCCTAAAGAGGATACATCTCCATCTCAGAGACTGTTGTGCAAGGGCGGATATATTGCCATTAGGATGTGATTGGCCACTTCAAAATGTTGTACTTTAAACATGACTGGAAATGCTGAATAATATGTCCACTATGATATATTTTCTTCTTCTTAAATAAATCTGGCATTAGTGTTTACCTCCATTCTATCGAATGGGTTTTGTCAGACATTTTCAAGGGGAGACATGTGAACGTTTGTTTTCTGACAGGAAAATCACATTAGGTTAAAATGTAACACTATTTTTGGAGATTGTGTGGGAATACTATAAAGGAATGTTTACCCAGTCTTCTGGCGACAGTGGACATTTGTAGACTGTGCTGCTGTAGGCACACAATGTAGGTTTACTTGCAATGCTTAAGACCCAGTGCACACGCATAAGACCGCCTTCCAGCTGTCGACGTGCTACAGCGAGCACCTCCAAATCGCTGCCAAAACAACTATTAGTTCTCGCTGTCATCTGCATTGCCTTACTGTCTCTTCACCGTGTCCACAACCAGCCTATATATCAAGCTGCCAATCATTCTGGCAGTCACAGCTGCATCCACTGCCTCGCTGACGCACACATGCTGAACACCCACTATCTCGTGTGAGTCGTGTTTTCCAACGGAACCCCCTCTGAGTGAAGAAGATCCAGAGGTGGTACTGTACAGGGTGGGGTGGTACTGTAGGAGCAGTGAAGCCTTTCATCTGGTTGTTTTTTTTGCAACTGGCTGGTGCCACTGACACCAACCTGTGGCAAGACTGAAAAGAATGGTGAAACCTCTGTCAGTGAGATATGGCTTATTGCAAACCTTCCACTTGGTGGCACTACACACAGAAGGCTGTGAGTTAACTCCTGGGAGGATCACCCATGTCGTGTTTGTAAACAACAATAAAAGTGCACTTCTGGAGTTATCCTGAAATGGGCCTCCCCATCAAAATGATTAATTTGGTGAAAACGTGGCTGTTTATAGAAATCCCCATTAGAATGTGTTTTATGGCATTAATATACTTAGAATATTAATGCTCCTTTTTTATTTGTAGACAAAATAATCGAGTTTGGCTTGGGGAACCATTTTGGCATAACAACTGATTTGGCTGGGTCAATCTTCCACCCTGGATTTGAGCAAGAAAGAAAATGAGAAGGAGATGAGCCGTAAGATTTGTAGTTAGTGGTAGTGACAGCTCCTTTACAGGCAAGAATAGTTTTGTTTGGGTTGAGCCCCAAAATGGTTATTAAGCAGGAATTATTTCAGGAATGTATTTTGAGCACCATAAATTACTTGTAGGCAAAAAAAAAGATAAAGATGACTAATTCATTAATTCATGAAGAAGTAGCACACTTCAAAACATTGCCGCATATTGACTGCAGGTTTTAAGATCTAAATGCAGAGAATACTGTATAAACAGAGTGACATTATTAACAAACATAAAAAATAAATGATTTTCACTGTGGGTGAAAGAATCATTGATGTAATAAAAACTTTTATCTGTAAGTGCTGAAATATTTCTAGTTGTATGCATTATTAAGTCACTGTCTAGATAGTTCATCTGAAATTAAAATGGTAGTTTAAACTGATGTCTGTCTGTCTTTTTATCATCAGTCTATGCATCAATATCTGTTTCAATGTCTTTTGTATCAAGACATTTTCAACATGCAGAACCAATTATAGCACCATTATATAAAGTCACTACTAGAATTGAAGGTCACCAATGACATAACATTTGCCAAGGTGTACCACATCCAAGTCAAGTTTATTTTTATAGTCGTGAATCATTGTACATGCTCAAAGGACTTATTTCACACTGAATATATATGTATGCGGTATGCACTTTTGTAAAAGTTAACTGCTACTGAAAAGTATATAATTGTTAACCGACTGGTGTGATTGAATTCACTGTATTTTATTTATACTGTTATCATAGCATATACAGTACATAGCATAACCATCATGTCTATCTAGCCATCACCAGATAATGTACAGTCAGAAAGCACTTAAGTGATCCTCATGCTCAATGTAGTAAAACATGCATTACAGTATGCTGACCAAAGCAACATATTTGTTGTAGTTATTTGGACACCACTGGACTTATTTTACATCAAAGGCAAAAGCTATATCATTGGATTGACAAGACAAAAACATTGTATGTGTTAGTGTTTTGAAAAGTGATGGTGACAAAGTACAGTACCTCAGATTTTATAAACTGGGTTTAAAAGCTAAACATAATAAACTTAAAATGCATCAATACGTTATTTTTTATATAGCATCATGCACAGATGAATTGACATTTCGTCACTCTTAACAACCGATTGATTTTACATTTTAGGCTCAAGTTCCATTACATAACAGAGTACAAATTAACTTTCATGGGCGCCTCCCTAGGGAGGTTTCCAGGCACGTCTAACTGGGAGGAGGCCTCGGGGAAGACCCAGGACAAAGTGGAGAGATTATATCTCCACACTGGCCTGGGAACGCCTTGGGATCCCCCAGTCAGAGCTGGCTAATGTTGCTTGTGAAAGGGAAGTTTGGGGTTCCCTGCTGGAGCTGCTGCCACCGTGACCCGACCTCGGATAAGTGGTTGAGGATGGATGGATGGATGAATAAAACTTTCATCCAAATGGGCTACAATTTTCCAAAAAAGGGTTTTACTGTAAATTACATACTATTAAACTACCCTGGTGTAACCAGACCCAAAATTCACTTTGTGAATAATAGGGTCTGGCCATGCTCCATTGGGAAGTAGTAACAGAAGTAACAATTTGATTTACCACCATTTCGAAACATACTTGACTTCAACATCATCTCACTAACCTACCCCAATTGGTCTGCCAGCAGGGTGGCTGTGAAAACGTTTATGGGAACAGGGTTTCCAGATTATAATCTAATATATAAATTTAGCTAAATCATTTTGTAGTTGAGAGCAAAAGTCTGGTGGAGGAGCCAGTCAGGTATGGACTGGGACAGAAATTCAGCCCGGGAATTTGAGACAGACAGGCCCTTTTTGTTGTCACACAATGGTGACAGAAAAGTAAGGTCCTTCGATCAGTGCCGAGGCCGAGCAACTAGTTAGTTATAAGTTTGGCACGTTATGACGGCGCATCGTCGTGACACAGAGAGTTCTCCCCAACCTCCCGAAGGCCAGTCCGCCCCTGGAGCCAGTACTAAAAAATATCAACAGTGGTGCGTTTGTAATTAGTTATACTATAAGTTTCAACTTGCCATCAACAACTTCTGTATAAATAATTGTACTAAAACTAAATGGAAAGCTGTTTTAGAGGGTAACCTTGGGTTTATACTATGTGCCCTTTGTGCCACTTAGAAGAAGAAATTAAATAGAATCAGGCAATGCCTTGGGCAGGAGAATACGGCGCCGCTAGACAGATGCTGTTTGAACAGCAAACCAGCCTCAGGATATTAAAGGCATCTGAGATAATTGGACAAATTGAAAATGAAGGACATAGTGTAGTCCTACAGGGGAGAAGGAGATAGCCTGATCTTGGCTCCACAGTGCGGCTGGAATAATATAACCTTTGTCTTTTAGTTTAGTTTTATTAATTAAATGATACCACAAAAGTGCAATTCTTAACCCTCATGATGTCCTTAAAATATCACATCGTGCCACCAGATGGCACCATCTGATTGTATATGATTGTCTGGTTCTTTTTTTGTCATTGCTGTGTGTATTTATTTCTTTATTAATTATTTCTTTATGTATTTGTTTGGTTTTCCGTGCCTTATAACCCTCATGTTGTCCTCGGGTTTCAAAGCAATGCAGATCGTATGTGAAAGCTGTAGAATTAGGTTTAGCGCCTTCTATCTACCACAAAGAACTAGTGATTTGGGTCAGTTTGACCCAGAGGACATCATGAGGGTTAATTATGTCTTCATGTATTCATTTTTTTTGTTTTTTTTGTTCCTGTTGTCCTTGTGTTTCAAACGCACACCTTGTTGTGCTAGCAGTGCACATCATATGTATGTGTAAGCTGTAGAATTAGGATTGGCGCCCTCTATCTGCCACAAAGAACTAGTGTGTTGGGTAAAATTTACCCAAAGGAAATCAATAGGGTTAATGCTGACATCACATGCAGTTTTTTTACAGTAGTGATTTTATTATGTAGACCATGAAAAAGGCTTTTAAAAATTCTAAACAGTGCTTGGAATGGAATTGTATGTAATTTCTAACATTAGTTTGTGATTTGATCGACTTATACATTCCATAAAATATATTCCTGACACTACTTCTCACCCCTGATGTGTTCCTAAAGTTTTTCTGTATGCATTTCCACATGTATCATTATAACACTGTACCAGCAAACACTTTTAAGCCTTTTAATGCATTTACTTTGGCAATTCAAAAGGCAATATTTGTCTTCAGTCTTTCCAACTATTCCAAGTATTTGTAGATCTTAATCAACCAGGGTATATTCTGTTTAACATCAAACAGTTGGAGCTTGTATACTGGTTTCTTTGACAATGTGTGCGCTCTATCATGCATGTATTTAATGATTGTTTAACCATTTAAAAAAGGTTTCTTATTTCATTTGCATACTGCAAAACAAAAAAGCTTTTCAGTAATGTGGGAGCATAACCTTATGTACAGTATTACACTGTACATACTTTGTTTTTATGCACCCTGATACAAACAGTGCTCTCATTAATTAATAAAATATCAACAATCTCCCTAACACTTCTGAGATTTCTAAATATCACTCAGTGAGGAACTTAAAATTGACTTGGTTCTGCATGTGGACGCTTGTCATTAATCTGTGTGTCAGGTGGTTGCACCCAAGCATGGACTAATTGTTCTGCAGAATGATGTATTGGGATGACACATGCAAAGAATTTCCCCCTCATTATGTATTGTGTGGCTGATGAAGAGTATAATTGCCGTAACCGAGGGAGCAATAGCCAACTTCTGTCACTAAGTGATGATCCACTCTGATGAAATGTAATGTCTCACTGGTACCTGCCACTGTGCTTTCATTTATAATTCAGAATATTAATATTGCCAGAGGCCAACTCAAGGGAACTTCACAGCAGAGATTGTAATGGACTTCCTGCTCAAATAAAAGTGTGGTTGTAGAATATTGATCATATCAGCCTATATCACACACAGAATAGCAATCTATGTTTGGTGTGGATTTCTTTGCTGTTCCTACAGTATACTCCTTGTTTGAATGCCCATTTGCTAAGAAATGTCAGATAATAACCTGCTTTTCAATTTGATCTAACCTTTTAAAATGTCTTTGAAATAGACATTCAGGCAAAAATTAACCTTCCTATCTTATAAAAGACCGTCCCTTTGTAGTCCCAAATCTTTTTTTTAATCTAAATGTTCTACTTGATAAAACCCTCATGAGTTCAAGACTGCACCCATTAATGCCTTCATGGACACGTTTTCAAACCATTATAGTTTGTCTGCACAGTATTAAAGAAAAATAAATAGATAGGGTAGATAGACACAACATGCTATTTTATAATAAAAATAAATTATCTAATTCCTGCAATTATTCACATTAAATAATCTAAAACATTAAGTATTAGAAACCACTATACATTTATAACCAGGGGTTCAAATGGAATAGGTTATTTTTCAAATTACATTTTACATTCCAACATGCTTTAGAGGGATGGGCCTTGAAAAGAGTCTATGTCATCAAAACCTAATGTGATGTACAGTAGTCAGCTACGGGGAGAGGTATGGGGCATATCTAATAACACCCCATGTCTCTTTCATTTTTCATACGCTCAAATATCGCGCTGAATTAGAAATGAACTAATGAATTATTGAACAATAAAACCAATAAAATCACACAAAGAGATTTCTTCAGTGTCTTCCCATGGGCTTGCAGCAGGCCACAAAGCTTGAACACGAATCAAATTGGAAATGTGGACTGGCTCTTAAAATGTACTTCGCTGGTGGAACAGGCCAGAGATTCACTGTTCCATATTCCCATGTATTAACCCTCGTGATATCCTTAATTGTATCGCATTGTACCACCAGAGGATGCCATCTGATTGTGTATGATTTTGTGTGTTCATACATCATAAGGGTTAACCCTTGTAATGTCCTCCAGGTCAAAATTACCCAAATAACTAGCTCTTTGTGGCAGATAGAAGGTGCTAAACCTGAGAACAACAGGAGGGTAACAATGTGCAAAAAAAACAAAACAAAAAACACAAAGAAATAATTAAGAAATAAATACACACACCAATGCCAATTAAAGCACAGGGAAAATGAAATCCTAATGTGATCAATAACTTAACACGCACATGCACATAATCTGCTGTAGTCATACCATTATAATATACTGTTTTATACTGTTTTTATTTAAGGCTGGATGGTTTCTGTCTTGTAATATTTTCAAAAATGTCCTTATTGATCTTTTCATAAAAATGTTTCTTCCTGTATTCATTAAGCAACCAAGTACAGTATGTCTGCATGGTTTGAAAACAAAATATGTTTGCATGCTTTAATATTGCCTTGGGAAATAATTTGTAATGCAGACTACTTTGCATAGAAAGGGGTTTGATCAACAGACCTGTATGCCTTCAAAAATGTGCTGGTGAGAAAATGTACCTGTAAACATAGAAATCACCCTAATTTCATTATACCTGGTTTTATTTTTCCGGTGTGAGAGATCTACTTAATGAAAGCCTCAGAAAAATATGCTTCAAACTTAGCTTTAAATGCATTTTTTATTTGTTTATTTGTTTATGCATTTATTTTAGAATTACATTTTATATTAAACATTTGTAGTCAGTCTTTGGTGAGTTGTATTTTATTGTGACTTGAATACGCATTAGGTTGCTCTGTATGCCTGTACAGTATCTGCTGTTTAGCATTTTCTAGCCCTGATTCAATTAACCTGGACGTCAGGCCACAAGCGCTTGACACCACAGACCCTACAATCGTTCAATTTCAAGCTGTGCTTCATGCATTTTTAGACTTTCTGTCTCTGAATGCCAGCTGTTTCATTGGATCACACTTTTCTTTCATAGTTAGTCATGGATTGTGCTTCAGGATCAAAACTGTCTAACCTTGAAAAAGCACAGATATAGTGCATACTGTAGGTAGATAAATGAAAAAAATAAAATGATACAATCTGGTGAAATATCCTGAACATATTCCAGAAAATGTTTTGTTTAAAATATTGCATTCACAAGGGCAGGACATTGAGTACAGTATCGAAATGAAACACCTCTTGGCAGAATTCACTGTCAAATTAGCCCACTCAGTTTTTAGAGGAAGGAATGGTTTCCATTTTGTTTCTGAAGTTGTAGATCTGTCTGTTTCCTCAGCGGCACTAATTACTCTTGGTCTGGCTCAACATGTTGCTTTTGTTATCACTTTGGACCTATGGGTTGTGTGTGCTAGTGGCTCAAAGACATGATGTCAAATACATAAAAGAGCAGAATAGCTTACAGTATAACTGAAGATTGACAATACAGTTAAAAGGGAACTTTCACCTGACACAATTCCCTCACCTTTTGGGGCTTGAGGTCTCAGGAAACGTTTCCTTTTCCTTGATCTTGTCCATTTGAAGTGATAGAGGCCTGGTTTAAAATGACATGTTGCCTCCTACCAACTTTAAGACAACTAGCACGGCTCAGATAGGACATAGCCTGCAATATACTGTACAATGACACCCTCTATTATTCAGTATTTTGCTCATTTACAGCATGCATGATATCAGAGTCTCAGTTTGCATAGTGTTCCCTTATCCCTCGTAATGTACTAAGAAATCTAGTTTTTGGCCACACGGTGGCGCCATCTGATTGTGTATGATTTGTGTGTTTTTCAATTGTCATTGCTGAGTGTATTTATTT
>JAODUG010005258.1:0-10104 GCA_027564795.1 Aphredoderus sayanus
GTTCCAGGCACGTCCAACTGGGAGGAGGCCTCGGGGAAGACCCAGGACAAGGTGGAGAGATTATATCTCCACACTGGACTGGGAACGCCTCGGGATCCCTCAGTCAGAGCTGGCCAATGTGGCTAGGGAAAGGGACGTTTGGGGTTCCCTGCTGGAGCTGCTGCCCCCGCGACCCAACCTCAGATAAGTGGTTGAAGATGGATGGATGGATGGATGCTGTTAGAGTTGTATAACTTAGCCTCCTGAACCAGAGGGTTTACTAGACATAAAGCTCTACTGGTACACAGGCCCCTCATTACTCAAAGTGTACCCAAGTGTAATCTTTAATGTGTGTAGTGCCTGTCCCAGACTACAATTTCTACAGTGTTTTGGATCACGGTAAACTGCAATGCCCTGAAATTGTCTAATCGACTGACATCATGAAAAACAAAGGGCCGCAAATCTTTCTCTTCCCTTATTTTAGTCCCATCGTACTTTAGACCCTTACATTTCTGCGTAGGTGTTGGCTCCACATGCACATGGTCTGCATGGACCATTGATGTGGCATGGACATAATGTATTACAGTACGTATGTAATGTACCACAGAGTAAATGGACTGCATTTATGTAGCACTCCAACCTCCTGGCCACTCAAAGTGCTTTACAAGATTGCCTCACATTCATCCATTCACACACACACCTGCCACTTGACCATTGGGAGCAAGTACACTAACCCTGACCACAGCTTGTTAAAAATCAAAAGTGAGATTTTTCTGGGGCACAGCAGATCAGTACTGGGGTACATGTCCCTGTAAAAGGGGTCTAGCAACACCCCTGTTCAGAACTGGTGCATATCTTACAACAGTGTCTTTGGATTTGTAACTGTAAAGTTAGCATATGTTTAAAATATTGACATCCTTGTTCAGTTAAAAGCTACTCGAGAAAATGAGCAACGGGCTGCCAGATACTGTAAATTGTGCTGAAAAGTGCAAAGTGCAGTCATACCAGTTTCCAGCATCAAACTGACTCTAAAGGGAAAGTACTGTACAATACATTTTAGAAAATTAGGTAGGCCTACTATCAATAATCCAGCTGCACTTTTAATATAGCATACTACTAATGTAACAACATGTATTATAGTAATAATATAATACAAGCTATAAACTATGTTTAATTGTATATATATATATATGTCTTTCACTGGATATTTCTACCTTGCAGTGTATAGAAACTTTCTAGAAGCACATATACTTCACATGATAAAAAAAGACATACAGTAGCATTATCCAAAAGTAGAAGTGAACCTGTACTGTATGTGACTCAGTATGTATGTACAGTATATATATATATATATATATATATATATATATACCATCAAAACTGCATCATATTACTGCTATTAAATAAATAGACTTTAGAAATGTTAAAACGTGATAGGATATAAGATAGCACCAGGGTGCGTATTACTTGACAGCTGTTTAACTGTTACAGCTTCCTTTAACAGCAAGCTTTCAGTCTGTCTTCCACCTTTCAAAAAGCTAATAGTTATAATGTGTGAAAATTGATTTCTAGGAACCTCTTCCGTCCTTCTTCTCCAGCTCTCTGTTCATTCACTTGCTTTGTCATGTTGTAGAAGTGATTTACAGCTTTGTTGGTGGGGGAGTGGCTACATTGATTTGTTTTTTTCCACATAAAGCTTCAGTTTGCAAAAACTTTGCAATCCAAGGAAACTGAACTTTTCTGAATAGTAAATCTCAGACAAAAGCCTTTTCCAGACAGCTTAGTAAAAAATAGCTTTTTACTGAACAATTTGAAAAAGGGAAGTCTTCTTTCTAAAGGCTCTATTTCTCTTAGTGCCACAATATCTTAGGATGCATCTGTTACGAATGTACTTAATGAAATGTCACAAAATGCCAAGTGCTGTTTGACATCAGAGTGATCTGAGCTGTGGATTTAGTGCATTGCATTGCATTCAGTAAGTCATGATTAAAATGTTCAGGCAATTAGTTACAAACTAATGTATCTAATGAACCATTTACACTCATATGGAGATTCAAATACTGCAATTGGTACAGAATGAGCTACAGTACAGTTATATTGTTATTCATAACCACATATCGTCTGACTGCAGGTACACCAGGTGTCAGTATGCGTGGTGTTTGTATAGCCCTTGTGATGTCCTTAAAAATATAGTACTTGGCCACTCGGCGGCGCCATCTGATTGTGTATAATTTTGTATGTTTTGTAATTGGCATTGCTGTGTGTATTCATTTGTTAATTATTTCTTTATGTATTTGTGCCTTTTAACCCTCCTGTTGTCCTCAGGTTTCAAACTCAACACATCAAATGTCTGTGTAAGGTGTAGAATTAGGTTTAGCGCCTTCTATCTGCCACAAAGAACTAGTGATTTTGGTCATTTTTACCCAAAGGAGATCACAAGGTTAATATCCTTGAGTTCACTTTCTATTGTGTGTGGGGTAAACATCCGTGGGGTAAACATCTTAAATTTAAATTAAATTTATGAATTTGACAGGGGTGTTAATGAAGACCCAGATAGGTACTCTTCTTGAGGCAACTGAACCTTGAACCATGCTGGTAATGGTCATAACCATTTACAGCATTTGGCAGATGCTTGTATCCAAAGCAACTTACATGTAGTACATTTACAAACCGATGGCAGTGCAAGCCATGCAAGGAGCACCTAACTGCTGGGAGTAATTGGGGTGCTTGCAGGTAGTCCAGCTCTAGAGCTTGAACCCACAACCTTCCAGCTGGGAGTCAAACACCCAGACCACTAGACCATCCTACACCCAACCATAATAAGTAAATCTGCACGTGTACTTTCTGCATGTTTTAGTACACCCTTAATCATATTAGATATACTTCATATTTAGGCGGTTAGCAGTATACAGAAGTAAAAGTCAGTGTATTTCAGTGGAAGTTCTGGTAATTTAAAATAAGATAAGCTAATTTAAGATATGGTAAGTCATTTAAGTAATTTCCTTTTAATTGCAATATGCGATGGATGAACAAAAGTACTTCTGGTTTCTTGTTCAATTGGACATAATTTGTAATGGATTATGGCTAGACTACTCTCATACAATGCGAGATTTACAAGATAGCATGTTATTGAAGATTTTCTGTGTTTTACATTTACATTTACGGGGATTCTAAGTTGACACTTTGAGATAGGAATGAGTGCTAAGAGGTGGAGGTGAAGAGATATGTCTTGAGTCTCTTACAGAAGATGGGTAGTGTTTCCGCAGTTCTGACTGTTGCTGTAAGCTCGTTCCACCACTGGGGTACCATGACAGAGAATAGGCGAGACTTTGATGAACGAGTCTTGAGGCTTCGTAAAGGTGGAATCACCAGCCGGCCAGCCAACATGGTAGAACTAAGTGCTTCTTTTGGGTCCTGGAACCGGACCATTGCTTACAGTTAGCTTGGGGCCAATCCACGTACTGCCTTGTAGGCCAGCACCAGTTCATTTAATTGGATGCGAGCTGCAATGGGGAGCCAGTGAAGTTCTCGGAGGAGGGGGATTACATGAGAGAACTTGGGTTGGTTGAATACCAAACGTGCTGCAGCATTTTGAATGCGTTATAACGGTCTGTTAGAGCACGCAGGTAGTCTGGTTAGCAATGCAGCGAGTTGCAGTAGTCCAAGCGGAAGATCACTAGAGCTTGGACCAGGAGTTGTGTTGCTTCCCTTGTGAGGAACGGTCTTATCCTTCTGATGTTGTAAAGTGAGAATCTGCAGGCACAAGCTGTAGCGGTGATGTTTGCTGAGCTTGATAGCGGCTTGTCCAAGATGACTCCGAGACTCCTTGCAGTAGGGGAGGAGGACACCGTGGTGCTCTCAAGGGTGATGGACAGGTTCACCTGAGGATTGTCTTTTGCTGGAAGGTGGAGAAGCTCAGTATTATCGAGGTTGAGTTTGAGGTGATGTGTAGACATCCAGGCGCTAATATCAGGCAGTCAGAGATCCGGGTCGATTTCCGTGTGTCAGATGGAGGGAAGGATAGGAATAGTTGGGTGTCGTTGGCATTGCAGTGATAGGAGAATCCATGAGCAGATATTGCAGGGCTGAGGGATCTGTTTTAATGTATCTTGCTGGCCACAGCAATTAGATTTCAGATTAAATAATCTTGGAATTGGAAACCGAAAAAAAGTGAAACTTGACAGTGATCTTTATGAAAGTACAATTACCTAAATACCATAACAAAACTCAATATTCTGATGCTTATGGATGCATTTTTGGGACCTGTGTCATCTACAGTATATTGTCTGAATTTACTCTCTCAGCTTCTGGATGGGATCTGACGACCTGAGAAATGTGAGGAATGCTTTGCACCAGCTTGTGAATACTGTGTATCCAATATGTGCCCTCAGTCCTCTCTACGACCCAAAGGTCATCTTCTGCCTTTTCCTATACCAAATGTATTTCTGAAATATCAGTTTTCCTAGTGAGTGAATTAAATATGTTGGTAGCATTATGATTTTACATCTGAACTTTAATCTCAGATGTAAATGTAATATTTTTTTGCCCTATACAATATAACCCGATGAAAGAAAATATGAGTTTGTAGAAATGTTTCAAGGAATTCTGAAAATGTAAAGAAAGTGGATGAAACTGAATGTTAAATAAAAAAATAAAACTATGTTTGTATGAATACATGGAAATTCTAATGCCCTAATTTTAAAATGGCTGACTTTGACATGATGTTTGAAATCCTATCTTATACTCCTCGTTGATATATGAGGATGAGAGATGAGAAAACATACTGAAAACAAATGAACAGTGTAATGATGGATGTCCTTATATGTCATACACCTTCTTCTGGTTCTCCCAGTCTGCTCCACCTCTAGACATGTGGCCGTTGTGTGTGTTTGATATCAACCACAGGACGGCCTCTTTTAGCACCTCTGCTCCTCTGTTAAACTACATTCCTCCCACCTCTGAAGACCAAATATGTTCAGTCTCACTAACCTGTTACTGTTAGGCCATTCATCAACGTTTAACTGTCCAAACAGCAGAGGTGTTAGGGAGACATCGCGGCCAGAGTATGTTGGATGGGTTCCAGTGACCCTGGCTGTGGAAAGAGATTTCAGCAAGAAGACATGTAGTTTGCTGCACTACAAAGTTAGCAAACATAAACTTGATTAAAGCTGTATGGGATAAATCTATTCACCTTCATTGTGAAAGCAGAAGAAATGTATTATGATCAAATGTATATAATATACTACTTGTTCTACATCAACAGGCAGTACTTTCTTCCTTGTTACCATCTGAAAGGCTACAATACAAAACAATTGAAAGCATTGCTGAAGCAACATAAGGTGCTAATTTGCCTCTAATCCACCTACAATTAATTGCAGGTATTTACAAAAATATTTTACATTTTATTTATTTTCTGAAATAAAGGATTATACGAGCTACATGTACCAAGGGATTACTTATGTCCTTGATATGACTTGATTTTATCATTTCTAATAATGTAGACCTATGATTATGTTTGGAATAATGTTTATCCTCCAGTTAAATTTACATGTTAATATATATATATATATATATATATATATATATATATATACATCATGCACCTCTGATGTATTTGTATGAATGTGTAAAGACATTCTGCATCAATAAAAGAAAATACTTATTTTTAACTGATTCACTTGTTCATGTTTGGTGTGGCTCTTTATAAATCACTTCCATTGGCCTCATTGTAGCATAACCACCAACACTCACTAACTGTTTCCTATAGCATAGGAAATTGAGAATCTAACTTCATCTCAAGCAATCACATTTTAAGATGGTGGAAGTGGTATGATGACAGAGTCAGTTGTGGTCTGGGGTAAGGACTACAGTAGCTTCCTTTTCCTGCACAGCAAGTTGAAATGTCCCACAGATTAGCCCTAAACCTTATGTCCCTCACATGTCCACGGGGGTACATCCAGTTATGTGGTGGTTTAACAGAGTGGGGTATGTTACTGGGCAGTCACCCAGTGCAGATCTGGGGTTTATCGTCAGTGACAGGTTTCACACGCAGCTTGTGGGCCAAACCCACAAATAACAGCCAGGCGTCTTGTTTGCCATCCTTAACTGGTCTGTTTCAAATTACCCAAAGTGTTTGAAGTCACCCGATAGACAGACAGGGTTCTCTCACTGTTTCTACATCATAGAAAAAGATTGGGCCATCTGAGACCCTGATTAGTATTAGTAATGTTTTTCCGTTTGTGGGTTGGCACCCTCTAAACCAAGTGATTGCAGGATAATTTTGAGAGGTCATGTGATTATTCCAATAATGTAGGAACTTTTTGTTTTGAATTCATTCTATTCTAGATTGACAAAAATCTGCATAGGCTACAGTTTTAGGAAATGTTCATGCTTGTTAAAACGGGTCTTTTTTCATAAGTATCTACACAATTTATCTCGCCTAAAAGTGTGTCTTCACGGCCATTAGCTGCCTTGAAAGTGGCAGTTATGCGGCTGAATGAAAGTGCTACCCCTCCCGTTGGCACGGCATGCCAGCGCTACACATCAAGTGGGGCATCCTGAACCTGCCGCTCTCACTCATGAAGCCTTTGCACTGGGACGTTCCTGGGCTTCTATGGACCATCGTGCAATAAAAGCCTGTAACCAAACCCAGGGCCTAATCCAGCCTGGACAATCGCTCCCAGACCTTTGGCTTTATGGAGCAGAATCCCCAGTCTGCCCACAGCAGAGTTCTCATGTCAACAGGCCACACTGAATGGGCTCATGAATCCACAGGGCGTTGGAATGATGTGGGAACAGTGATGCAGGAGTGGATTGACATGCCAATATTTATTGTTGTCACTCTTGTTTCATTGAAAGTGTGGGTTAGGGTCTTTATTTGTTATTACAGAGGTGTGACAACATGTTAGTTATGGCATGATGTATCGTCAGAAGAACATATACTAAAACCCAATGTACTTCAATTTAAAATGATAGGCAGTCATTCTGGAGAAAGCTTGTTGATTTTTGAAATCAGTCAAAACAAAAACACCTCTCCCTTCAATGCCATAGGCTGCTGCTTCAGAAGCTCGGTCGAACACATTGGAAATGCAATGCTATGGATAGGATATTGTTGTGTGGTGCAGTCTGCACCATCTGTTTATTTTTTCAGCACACACTAACAGGCAGATAGCAAACAGATAGCTGAGTATATTCTCTGAATTTAACAAAAAAAGTGTACAATCTTACAATTCCTGACTCTACCTTTAAAATAAATAAGCTCAGCACTGATGAGGTACACATTATAGGTAATAAATATCAAAGCTAAAGCCATCGCATTACACTACACATTAAAAAAATTATTAAAAAATTGAATTGGCCTCAGTCAATGTAGATATTTAACCAGGAAGGAAGCGATCTCTTGTCAAGCACTGAGACAAGCTTTAAAACCACACCCACTGATGTGTCAGATACAAAGAACCCTCGTAACAAGAAGCGAATCAACACAGACACAAGCAGAAAGCAAGCGCTTTAGCTGCTGATAGGAAGCGATAGGAAAGAGCAAGGCGTAATGCAGGCGTTTGGACATTAATGACATTCAGAAAGTATTACAACAATAACAACAACAACAACAACATTACCACCATGGGGCAGGAACACCAACTTGGCAAGTTAAGTGCGATGCCTGTACATTTTAAATATGTCCAGTGTGCGTAAAATGCATTTGCATTTGAAGAAGATGCAGAGTGGCTCGGTTCCGTGCAAGCCTAGAGACCTGTCCTTGACATTTTCAAAAACCATACCCCAAATTACGGATGTCCACTTTGGGACAATGCTCTCTGTGCCCTCGCTGTGCTCTGCATCCACGTCTCCCAGATATCTGCCTTTGACTACTTCTCAAAGGACATCCAATTTGGACAGCAACTGCGAAGTTCACATCCGTGCGATGGAGCATATTGACCCACAGTCGGCAAAACCCATGCCTCCCAGGACAATGGACATTAACGAAATGTCAGAGGAGGACCCTAAAGTTCATTTGGAGGCGAGGAACCTTTGGAGAGAGTTCCACAAATGTGGCACTGAGATGGTGATTACAAAGTCGGGAAGGTAAATATCAAATTATTAAGCAGAATTATAATGTACACTCAGTATGATGGTTAGTGTTTTACACTACCATAAAAAAGTAAAATAGTCCTACGTTATTTGACTACGTTTTTACACCTCAGTCATGTGAAGATCAGTGTTTTATCCTCACTGCAGGCGCATGTTCCCGCCGTTCAAAGCCAGGTGTACCGGCTTGGATAAAAAAGCTAAATACATTCTATTGATGGATATTGTGGCAGGCGATGACTGCAGATATAAGTTTCATAACTCTCAGTGGATAGTGGCGGGCAAGGCTGATCCAGAAATGCCCAAGAGGATGTACATACACCCGGACAGCCCTTCTACAGGAGACCAGTGGATGTCCAAAGTGGTCAATTTTCACAAATTGAAGTTGACCAACAACATTTCTGACAAGCATGGATTTGTAAGCTTCAAAATTAGTTGGTCATTTTCATGTTGCTTTAGGCCATTTTGTCTGGTTAAATTAAAAATGTAATCAGCCACTGTCTGTTTAGACAGTATGTAATGAAACATTGTTTGTTTGTCATGTTACTTTTTTAAATTAATGTGTGTTTGCGTGAACAATGTTGTGATTCAGTATTCATTCATTTCCCACCCCCAGACAATTCTTAACTCTATGCACAAATATCAGCCCAGATTCCACGTCGTAAAGGCAAACGACATCCTCAAACTCCCATACAGCACCTTCAGAACATATGTTTTTCCTGAGACAGAGTTCATTGCAGTAACAGCGTATCAAAACGACCAGGTAATATTTTTAAGTTTCCATATTGAAACATTTTGTGTACTTTTTTGTAGCCTACATAATTATTTTATTAAGAATGTATCAAATAAATGTAATAAAATAATTTCTTAAAATTCCTATCTGAATAGGATAAACAAGTGACAGCAAGTCACAACGTGACAGCATTGTTATTATATGCCTTGCCTATAAATATATGCATAATTAATAAACTACCACAATATTAGCTAATGGCTACGATGCATCAATCGTTGATTTGATAATATTGTTATTATCGTTGTGTAGAAACATAAATTAAGATTATATAGGCCCTAAATATTTCTGTTATTTTCAGATCACGCAGCTGAAAATTGATAATAATCCTTTCGCCAAAGGATTCCGAGATACGGGCAATGGGAGAAGAGAAAAGAGGTGAGTTAACGAAATTAATGCTAACATTTATTTAGACTACTTTCCCAAGCCGATTTACAAAAATTGCGTTTTCACAGTTGCAAATTCAGCCTATTTGTTAATAGGCCTATAGAAATAGGCGGGCTACAAGTTAAGTCCCCAATTGTAAATGGATTCAAAATGGTTAATTTGATACAGGCCTAAGAACTTCCATGCTCATGTACCGCGAAGGCTGATGAAGCTAGTGCATAGAAGTGCTCATTCTAGAATTTTGCACCATGGTTTGTATTTCAATAATTTAGGCTACTGTCAGAAAAAAATACAATAATGAAAATAAATAACATATTGTGCAGACTAATTAAATATCCGATATTAGCACAGCATAAAAACAGACTAAGAGGAGTCCTAATAAGCATAATCAAAATTCAACATGATCAACTGTAAAGACACGAGAGAAGCTTCAATACTCGGCTTTTGGAACAGGTTTGTTGACCTTAAAATAGGCAAGATAATTAAGTGGAATAAAACAGATTTTTATTCCTCAACGTGCCATATTCGAAACTGTCTAAATGTGTAACTCTTTGATGGAACGTGGTACTGTTTCTATAGCCTATATAGTATATGGTAAAGCGTTTTAAATGCTTAACTGTTAAAGTAAATAATGAAGCCTAATCCTTTTGTGCTATAGGAAACTACAACATTCTGCACAAAAATCCAAAGTGATACGGTTGGCTGACATTAAAGTTAAGCCTTTTACTGGACCTGTAAAACAATATTCAAACAACTCCAAGTCCTCAGGTAGGGCATACTTGTAATTGCAATGCACTTTGAGGTCCAACCCCTTTATGAAAGGTGCTATAAATAAAGTGTATGATGATGGTTTATTATTA
>JAODUG010005259.1:0-10104 GCA_027564795.1 Aphredoderus sayanus
GTATTAATAATGACAGTTGTGTAGTAATAATGACACAGAATAGCATGCATTAAACCCCAACAGCTTCATTAAAGCTGTTAAATAAACAACAATAGGACTTTCTGAGCAATGTCAGCTGTTGCTGAGCTCTAAAACAGCAGAACAATGTGGTTGTATAGGCACGCAATGTCCAGTGTATTCAAGTTTCTTTATGTAATACACAGTCAGCACAGCAAAGAAAGGCAGGCTAATGAAATGCTTGGTCAAAGTGCACACTTGACTCATGACAAACAAAAAAGTATACAATAGCTAATATAAGAATCAAGGTGAATTCTGCTGAAGCACTTTTTAATTCCAATGATGTGTCCAAAATAGTCAACTATGTTTTACATATGTAGTACAGTGGCAAAGGTGAGATATTTGTCTGACAGAGATGGTGTGAAGCAGGTGTCTATGTTTTCCTAGAACATTCCTCATGTCAGGAGGTCTTATCTGGTTCTCATCTTCATCGTTAAGGTTCAAGATGGAGGCACTGATTTTCATAGCTGCAACCTGAATCAGATATCTCTGGCACGTGTGACGCAGATATGATTAATGTGTTTTGAACTCATTTCCCCAGTTCTACAATGTCTACTTTCTTCTACTCTGGACAACTGCGTAGGTTTTTCAAGTGCTACAAGCAATACTGTTTCTTTTCATTACTTTTCTCCCTTTATTGTCTGCGCTAGCCCAAAACAATATTGTCACTTGCTGTTGAAACAAACTATAGTAAGCCAGATTTGAAGACAAGCTGATCAGTCCAAACTGATAGGGTCCTAATTCCCCCCTCCTCAATACTCAGGTTTGCCCTGACTATTCTCTCACCGATGTGATTTAAAACTAACAGCAACAGAACAATTCATTATTTTAGCAGAATACTTTTTCTATATATATTCTAATTGATATTTGCTCTTAAGATCAATTCTCTCATATTCTCCCTCATATTTTCCCCATATAAAATACAGGTCTCTGATGGCACATCTTGATTGGAGGGACCATATTTGTCATGTGTATGAAATATACTTAGATCTTACATTATAAACTCTCTTGTCATAAGACAGCAGTCAGTACAGCTCTTAATTCCGTCCTGATGGAGACAACAAAACGCTCTGCTAAGAAGGCCTTGAATGAGGCCAGCAGTAGAATTGTGGTTGTCGAAATTTCCCAGGGAATTCTGTGAATGGAAAGGGGGTCATAGCTTCCAGAGAACATTTGTTCAGGAAACTCTCCATGGTAAATATGCATAAAAATCTAAATTTCCTGGTGGATGCCTGTTTGAGTATAAGCCCTAATCAGGCCCTTTATACAATCTACTTAACTGTCCCGTTTAACCACTGAGGTTAGCTGGGAACTGCTGAGTCAGATCAGTGTCGATGACTGCAGAAATGCCTGCTGGGACCTGCTGTCATTCCTTCCATTGGAGGTCAACAAAAGGACATATACTCTTTTCTTGTCCACACTGTTGAGACATTAATGTAAAGGTTACTGGTTCAATAAAGAGATTATTGTAATTTAAATGTTGTTATTCGGGATGAGCTGTTTTGTATTGCTGTCTAGTCACTCTGATGGGACTGAGGAATAAACTGGGCACATTATCAGAATGACAAATTTGTGTTATTGGATTTTTATTGTTATTCTGGCTAGAATGGTGCTATAAAATATGTTATCATACTACATAATGCTAAGATATACGGTACTACATTGTATTGTGTTCCTAGCTACCGGTATTTATTAGCCTTGTGACACAATCCTGATCTTGCAAACTACAATTTAATTTTCCTGCAAGAATCTGGAACCCCTTCAAGTCAAAAGAGTTTGGCACTGCTAATATTTTAAATCAAACGCACTTACCTAAGATTGGACTATGCAATCAGTATGTTTAAAATCAGCGCCGGTGTAAACTGAAACGTACAACATACGCTGATGGCGTTGTCTTGGGAAAAACTTCAGATAGCTGCCGACAAACGGTTTTGCATTACGGGGTTCCGGACTGATACTCACTACGAAATTAAATTGAAGCTTGCAAGATCAGGATGGTGTTTCAAGGCTAATTTGTTATGATACTTGTTACATAATTCAAGTTACATAAATGGTGACATAAAAATTAAAAAAATTCTTTGAATATCTTCTCATAGCTGTCAGTTATTTGTGCGTGCTGAGAAAATAATATGCCGTTTCTACACAGTGCTGCATCTGTAAATGGGACTGTACCACACAAAACTATCCCAGCTTTGGTAATGCATATCCAATTTGGAGGACAGAGCTTCTTAGGGAGCAACCAATGGCATTGAATGTAGGGCTGTTTTTGTTTTGATGAAGTTTAAAAATCAACACTTTCTAAAGAATAGTTGACTCTACCTTTTAAAAGGAGAATGCTTGCTAAATTGGAACTCAAATCAAAACAAAAACCAGTCTCCTTCAATGCCATAGGGTGCTCCCTTAGAATGTCAAATTGTAAATGTATTGCGAAGGCTAGGATATTGTTCTTGAGTACAGTCTATACCTCTTTGTTTGTGTTCCTATTTATGGAGCCTGGGCTGTGTTGAAGTACTGGATAATTTTTGGAGCATGCACAGATAATGGTAAGCAGACTGCAAGGAGAGTTTTGGTGAATTTGACTAAATGTGTATTATAATCGCTTACTATACCTTTTAAACTTGGTGGTTTTATTGTAGCATTAAATCTATGTTACTTTTTTCCAAAGGTCCTTAAGCAGTCTTCTCCTCAGCATGCTGCAGATCATGGACTAGACTGTTCCAAACCCATACCCATAGTAAGCACGCCTCACAGAGGGGTGCTGAAGTCCTCAGTTCTACACCTTAGACGGTAAGTTACTTTATCATTATCACTACTTATTTGACTGTTGAATATTTGACTTTACAGATAGCTAAGGCCATAAGAATGAACTTAAACATACACTTTACATTTAACATACATTTATTTACCCTAGATACAAACACTAGTCCTAGTCCGGCTGTTTTTAAATCAGCTTAGTTAAGACTTCTCTCACTTCTTGTCAGCCTGTTGCCAAGATACAATACGGGCCCTATTTAAATTATCTAAGCGCACAGTCTAAAGCGCATGCACAAGTGCATTTAAGGTGAACAGTGTCCAAATCCACTTTTTCGACCTTACTGCGCCATTAATATAACAGTGAAATACTGCACCGTTGACGTCAGACCAGGTTTTTGCTTGACGTGCTTGAGTTGCTTGACTTACTGTGTTGGTCTGAAATCAAGCGGGAACCTCCGGTACTGAGAAATTAATTCAATGCAGAAGTGCCAATGAGGCTGTCTCCAAAAGGGAGTGAATCCCCATAGACCCCATGAAAAAATTTACAACTTTACAGCAGAAGTAAACTTGTTTATAGTCTGGTACAAAAACAGGTTTAGTCTCTATAGCTATTTTCCCCATTCATGACATCTGTACAGGGAGTGAACCTTTATATCTTATTATTTGAAAATATATTGAGGCATACATGTATACACAGCTTGAGCTTCCAACCTAGTCTAAAACTAGCTAAGACACTTTTGACTTTCAAAACATCTCACTGTTATCAGAGGGTTGTCTGACCTCCTGAATTCTCTGTGTCGACACAAGGTGAACAGCCACTTAATTTCCACCCAAAACATGAGTCAATCTGCGGGACTTTCAGCTGTTCCCATGTTTGGTGTTAGTATCATAAACAATGTGAGTCCCAAGTGCAAACACGATGACTAGGCAGAATTCTTTTGTAGCTCCGCATTTAATACCAAAAGGTATTAAGTACTGAGGGGCAGCTCATACGGAAACAGGTGCACTGGTCGACGGTACCAAATCACAGGCAGACGGGAAGATGGTGGATAAGGGGAAACCGGGTAAACTGAAAACAAATTCAAATATGTGTAATGGAGACTAATGCTGGGACACTGACAGTAAACAGACAAGATGAACTGGCACAGACTAACAGGAAACACTGGGTTAAATACACAACATAACGAGAGGAACGGTGCAACAGCTGGTGGGGGAGGAGACAAGCATAAGACAGGTGAATACTGTAGGGCACGACCCTTTATACAATGTTGTCATTTGGCTGTTTTCTTCGGGCTTGTCATGTACAGTAGTAAGAGACCTGATACTGTACACACACAATTCATTAACTGGCTGTTAATTGGAGATTGGTTCTGCTCTCCAGATTTTAGCCAACACACACAAAGTAACAGAAGCAGGATTTCTAATTGACTGGTTTACAGTTTATATTTAAAGTAAGTTTGAAAGTCATTGTACAGAGATTTATGTTAGCCATTATCTTCAAATAGCCAAAGTTAAGTTCAGTATTATTTGAATCCATATTTTGGCAGAAGCAGTTACAGTATATGAATACAGTATGGTCTAAGCCATACATCACCTGCATCCTATCGTGTTCGCCTGGACATGTGTTTGATGTCTGCTTCATCATCTCCCATTCATGACTGAAGCAGATGGCATTGATGACATCAGTGAGATGTGAAAGTGATACAGTTGTCTCTGTTTACTGGTGTGCATCTGCATGTAATCACATCTCTGTGCTTTTATTAAATAAAGCCATTTAACTATTGTTAACCCTCGTGGTGTCCTTTAAAATATCGTATTTGGCCACCCGGCGGCGCCGTCTGATTGTGTTTGATTTTGTGTGTTTTTTAATTGTCATTGCTGTGTGTTTTTATTTAGTTCTTAATTATTTATTTATGTATTTGTGTCAGCAGTGCACATCATATGTGTGTGTAAGCTGTAGAATTTAGTGCCTTCTGTCTGCCACAAAGAGCTAGTGATTTTGGTCATTCTGACCCAGAGGACATCACGAGGGTTAAACACACACATACTGTAGTTCTATGGGCAGATGTGGGTAACGCCTGTCTTGATTAGAATAGTAATGCGGGCCAGGAACCACTGCTAAGAAGCATGTTTTGTATCTGTAATAAATTAATTAAAAGATAACAATATAATGTATAACTTTATCTCAATCTTTTTTCAAAAATGAGAAAGGAAATAGCACTGAAAGGAACATAAACAGGTTTTTAATGAGTCAGGGTTAGAAAAAAATAAGAGCGTGAGAATGACTTGACTGATTCACCCTGGAGAAATTGTCATGGCTGTTCAGGTCAGAGGTGTGAGGCTGCACTGGAGCAAGGCTACTGTTCATAATTCATTGTAAATAGTCCGCATCAGCGCTCCTCATATCACCCTTCCTCTTCCTCTTGGTGAAAGGTGAAAGCACTGTCATTGTCATGTTGGCACAAGACAGAACATAACCCATAGTACTGTGTCTGTCGGTCTGTCTATCTGTCTTTCTATCTATGTAGATATTGCGGATATCTGTAGATATCTGTAGATTTAATGATGTGATGTGAAGTTTAATTAATTTATCAACTAAATGTATGTTTATTTGGTTATTATAATTATATAAATGATATAATAATATAATTGTAATAGCTCTCCATCTATATCAAGCGTGTAACCACTCGTTGTTAGGGATCACAGTTTGAGGGTCAGAGTGCTAGACCACTAGAGTCTGATGCTGCCGGTTCTGTGTGTTGTCAGATGAGAGCTTGAAGCCGGCACACTGGCGTCGACTAAGGTGACCACAGTGGCGTGGGTGGGCCACCACCACGACCACATGACCGTGGACATGGATGCTGTGCTGTCTGACTTCGTACGTTCTACCGGAGCCGAGCCGGGTCTGGCGCGGGACCTGCTGGAAGGTAGGAACCAGTAGCACTAAGGGGCCCTTTTCACACAGGATGCGATGCCCCACTCTCCATCCCGCGCCCTGCCGGGATGTGAAAGGCAAAGCGACTGTCCAGAGTTGTGAAAACGATGTCCCATCTCGAGGTAACCATGGGAACAGAACAGTACTCAAACCACATAAATGAACCAAAGATAGATTTATTAAGTCTCTACCTAACCTAGCATACCATTTATGAATTATATGTAAGACAAAATGGTGAATTATAGGATATACCGGTAAGCTAATAGGTGCATTTCCAATAAAAACGTCAGCACAATTAGCGCATTTTCTGTCTGTCTAAGGTAAAAGCTTGTGAAACGCAACAGGAAATGTGTATACTTTTATGGCAATCCTATTAATCTGTCAGTTGGTTCGGCTGTAGGCTGCTTGCTAGAGGTAATACCATAATGAATCGCACTATTTTCCAGTTACTGGAAAGTGGCACTGTAAATGTCAAGTGTCACACAATGCTCCTAACTTACAGTATTTATTATAATAACTTTAGGATTTTTAACATTAATAACATTAAGCGGTTACATTTCATATGATGGATTAACAAATACATTGGTTTTGGGACTAAAGGCTACTTGTTGGATGCGTTTACTGTTCTTTACACCAGCGTTAACCCATTGCACACCGCATCCGAACCACATGCAGTGTCCATCGGGCTTTATTTTATTACCTCCAGTATCCTGACTGCAGGACTGACCTTCCATTACGTTGGATTCTCTGAGCTGAGCAGGTTGGTGGTGATAGGGAAGTCAGGGCTCCTTGGTCCCAGCCTAGTTTAATTTGACATTTTAGGTGAGAGCAGAACATCTTCTGTGTTTACGAAAGCAGCTTGTGACCTTTCCAGCCCCTGGGAACCACTTGAGATCAAATCTCTCTGTCTCTGTTTCCCTGTAGCTCTGTCTTGTTCGCTCTCGTTCTTTGCTCTGTCATGCTCTTTGGCTCTCTTTCTCGAATCAATTCAGTTCACTTGATTTGCCATTACGCAGTTGATTATTTCCATGACACAGGGGGGGAAGACTAATGAAATACACTGTATAGGTGCTAATACTGATTTTTGACCCATATCCTAATGTGATATATTTCTAACTGCGGGTGATTGGAATACAATATAGCTAAAGTTCTGAAATGAAAATGTGTGCTGTGTATAGATATACATAAATCATTCCTAGGCAAAGTAATTGCCATGATCATTACTTTATTGTTTTCTGTACGAGGTTATCCAAGCATGCAGTATGTCCCGTTATACTGAAGGTTCCTTAGCTTTGCCTCCACCAGACAGTAAAGTGCCAGACACACATAACTTGATTTGCTCGTCGTCCATCGCTTTATACCTGAAAGTTGCTAGCGGACATTCCAGGCTCTGGTTGTCTAAGTATTCCTTTTGTTTACTGTATATCCCACCCAAAACTTTTCTATCATGTGTCAGTCAATGGTATCCTTAGCTCCCAATGATGGTTGCCACAGTCAATGTTGCCGTAAAGTGGAGATTAGTTTAGCTCACTACCCGAACACTTTGCGTCGCCAATGGTTTTTCGTCTATCATTGATACAACTCGCAGAATTTCATTGACATTCTACGATCTCTCGTCGCTGCATCTCTGCTAGTCTCTTCCAATGCACCTGGGGCTTAAGATCTTGAACCAAGTTCCTAAATGATCATGTTGACGTAGTTTCAGCCTCTTCCTCCCATTAGCATCCACGTCTACATAAGCAACTCTGTGCTGAATGTCTAATACCTCGACAGTACTTTCTGGAAGAGCTACTGTTGATTTTCATTGGCTGTTAGCCTTGTCACTCACAAGTCTGTATCCATAATTCCGGTGCGACTGTAGTGCAGTTCTTTATTTAATAATTTCAGTTATTCCATTTATTTTAAGCAGTAACTGTAGCCTACTTATTTAACAGATTTACAGGACCTGCAAACAGTGTCTCAAAAAATGTATTTACATTTCAATTTACATTTACGGCATTTGGCAGACCCCTTCATCCAAAGCGACTTACATGTAGTAAGGAAATACACCAGCATAGGCTTTGGAGCCATTGTATGAGAGGGGGACTAGACCCCCTCACTTTTAAAAATATTACTTGGGACCCCCTTACTTTTACCATGTGTAGCCTACTTCAGCACATCGGTCTATCCACTCTTTTCAGTGTTGCATTGTTAAATCCAGTCCACTCGATAATTGAAAGAAGGCCTATGAAACTCCGTACTGTATAAGTTTAACGTCTGACATTCATTGAGTTACGCAGATGGTTGTCGTGTTAGCCAACGCTGTGTCCCAGACTTTACATGGTGACCTACAATTCAGATCAGAGAAGCAGGTTTATGGCCGTAGGGTCTCAGGTTCAAATCTTCAGACATCTCATTTCCACCTGCGATTATTAAGCAAGGCAGCAAGAGCTAGGGATTGAAAGGTACTATGGACCAATTAGGAATGGCAATTGATAAGATGCCAGCTATGTAAGAGGTGTGTAAAAGCATGGGTTACCTCCTCCCAGAGTAAGAGCATATGTGGCCTATTTGCAGCTCAGCATATAATATTACAGCAATATTTCACAGACCCTCCTTAGGTTAGGTGGGGGTGGTGTGGCTGTTATGTAATGCTGGAGGTTTTTCCTGCAAAGGCAGACATGCTTTGTACATATTTTCCTAGCTTCCTTTAAAGATGACATAGGCTAGAAATATGTACTGTAAAAAATAATAGAATGTGAAACCTACATTTATTTTTCTACCATATTCTTTTGTGTGTGTGTGTGCGTGCATGCACATGTGTGTGTGTGTGTGTATGCATGTGTGTGCATGTTCGAAACCCGTTTGATCTAAACTGTTCTATATATAATGCTATAACCATTCTCGAGTATATTATAGAATCACAGCTTCCCAAACATGTATGTGTGTGTGTGTGTGTGTGTGTGTGTGCGTGTGCGTGTGCGTGTGTGTGTGTGTGTGTGTGTGTGTGTGAGTACCTTTGCAAAAGCCAAACTGCCACTCAGGCTGCACAGTAGTCAAGGACACTCTGTGGTGACCATGGCAACCACTGCTCTAGATAGTAGATTCAGATATAGAGAAAGCGCTTATATCTGTGAGGTAAGCATTAAAAGGTAAACATACGATAGTATAACATTGGTGTCACAACCACTACAGTATCCACAGTATGCATATCTGTTACTGAATTAGGGATGCAGGTTTTGTTTCACAAACAGCGTTCAATACAGCATCCTGACATGAACCATACGTAACATAAACCTAGAAAGGTATTTGTCATTTTAGGAAGGTGCCTAAATAAGGACTTCTAGGTCTAAAGGATTTTCCCTATGAGAAAAATGAACAGTGTTTTCAATATTTGCCCATACCACGGGGCAAATATTGTCATGTGCTGCAATCATGTCAATCATGTGTTGCAAACGTACACATTTTGTTAAGGACTCATACTCCCACTGGATAACACTGGTGTTTGTCAGTAATGAGATTGCTACAGTATGTAGGTAAAGTAAGCATTTTCGACATGTAAGATATCACTTGCTTGATATACTAGCACAGAGAAAACATCGTCACTCGAATCACTCAGGGCAAATATAAAGTAAATGTAAAGCAATGTAAAGCCCCTGTGATGTTTCCATACCCGTTTACTTTAATAAGAGAACAGCTACAGTATACATTATAGAGTTTATACAGGTATAGTATCAATATTAGTTTTACAACTTTGGCATTCTTATTCATTGACTCAAAGAGTTTTGCCAGGGCTGACGTGCATAATGAGCGCCGGCAGCTTACTACCGGTATTAACGTTTAGCAGTTAGCAAACATCATATAACATCTGGATTATATGTCAAAAGCTCCTTTTATTTCCACTGAAAATAACATGAGCATGTCATAACCCAAAAGTAAACAATACGAAAAATGCCATTCTGTGATCCTATTCACTTTTTTCATTTAGATTTGAATATGCTTCTGGCTGCAAGCAGTGATGTCATGACCTTGCAGGTCTATACTCAATCAAGTTGTGAGCAATAACCATTGTTGTGAAAACCAATCTATTGCTTACAACATGTTGACGTGTGTGTGTGTGTGTGTGTGTGTGTGTGTGTGTGTGCAGGTAAAAACTGGGATCTGAGTGCAGCCCTCAGTGACTATGAACAGCTGAGACAGGTCCACACTGCCAACCTGCCACATGTCTTTAACGAGGGACGCTACTACCGACAACCAGAGCACAACACCCCCCAACATGCCAACAAGGTGGAGCGGCCTGTTGTCCAGAAACAAGAGGACAGTACACAAGGTGGGCTCTACCACTGGGAGAAATGGGGAGGTTTCTGCTTGTTCAAGTT